>JAVJIF010019473.1:0-92989 GCA_038442645.1 Agave tequilana | reverse complement strand
ACTTACATTGTCTTTACTTTACATGCTTGATATACCCTTGTGCTATATTGTTATATACTGCGTGGGATTGCTTGTTAACACTAGTATTCAACCAAGAGAGCCAACGCGGCACCTCAACCCATTCAAGGGGAATCTAGAGGAGCGTTGTCCAGAGCCTCGCAAGGGGAATTCGGCAACACTCTTGAGTTATACATAAGTGTTTAATTAAAAGAAATTTAATTGGTCAACTTAGTTTTAATTCCGCATTATTTGCATAAGTGACCATTAGATTAGCCATCACCTATTCACCCCCCTCTAGGTGATCTTACAATTGGTATCAGAGCTAGTGCTCTTGATATTGGGTCTAACAACCTAAGAGTTAAAGATCTTCTTTTAGGCTAATCACTTTTTTGTACACAACACCATGGACTTCATGTCACCACCACCTTTGATATTCTAACATCCAAACTTGGAAGGTTAAGATGTCATTGTACCTCAAGGCCTTAGGAATTCATGCTTATCTTGCTACTACTAAATAATGATTATATGTTCAAATAGCAAGTACATTGAGGCTAATGCAAAGCCCTCATGCTCTTAAATGTACCTAAATGATGATTATTTATCTAGGGTTTCTAACATTGATTCGGCTTTTGTAGCTTGGAACATCATCACCTCTCTTGGCGAAAAGGAAAATATTATGCGGGAGCGATTCGGACGTTGGAAGCGACACCTCCAACGTATGCTACATGGTCCAAGGGGATAACCCCCTTGAGGTAACTTCCGAATCCGAGGATGAGGATGCTACTATGTCATATGATGAGCTAAATTCATTTTGCCAATTATTGCTTGAAAAAATATGACATGATTAAAAAGAAAAATAAAAATTTGAAAAAGGAACTTGATTGCATGCATGTAGAACATGACTCTTTTAGAAGTAAATTGCATGTTTAGAAGAGGATAATAAAATTTTGAAAAAGAATTTTGATGCCATGCTAATGATAAAGATTCTTTAGAAAATAAAATGGCATGCTTAGAAAAAGAAAATGAAGATTTGAAAAATGAGAATATTTCCTTAATGTCTAAATTGAATGTTTTATGTGAAGAAAAATAAAGATTTGAAAAATAAGATTGATTAGTGGAAAAACAAAAGGAAGTTGTTTTTCATGAAAATAATCTTTAAAAAGAAAAATTTGTGAAAAAGAAAAGGAAAATGTTTGAAAAAGAAAAAGAAAAATGTTCATATATCTCATCATGCTTCTCATGCACACATTGATCAAAATGAGATTAAAAATTTGAAAAATAAAATTGATAATTTGAGCTCTAATTTGAGCACATGTGCATTCAATCATTCTAAGTTGGAATCTTTATTTCAAAAGAAACAAGTTCCCATGCTCATGCACATACACATCATGCTCATGCTTATGTTGCACATCACGATCACAATCACACTCATAAGCATCATGATAGGTGTACACTTGTACACATTGTGGTCGCAAAGGCCATTTAGCAAAATATTGTTTTGATAAGAAGATAACTTATATTTTGCTATGTCTAAAGGATTTTGGGTTCCTTATAATAAAGCTAACCCCAAAGGACCCAAGAAATATGGGTACCAAAACCCCCACCTTGCTTGTGATGTAGGTGAGGGCTCTCACAAAACGTGAGAGGGATGGTACCTTGGTAGTGGATGCACTTGGACATGATGGATATACTTTTGGGTTGCATCGCTATCAAGGAATTTGGTGGGTCAACCACCATGCTTGGAGCTTTGGAGTTGGTAACAACCTCTAAACTCCTAATTTTATGTACATGCTTTTAAATTCATATGTCATATAGCATGTTCATGATTATTATTTGATTGTGCTTCATGTGGCATTTACATGCTTAAATGTAGAATGTGTCAAAACTTGCATTTATACATATATGTATAGTGAACTACAATTGACTCATATATATTTGAACTTCATGCTCATTTGTATCCACTATATGCATGTGTATAGGCTAGTTTTGATGATTCGGTCATTTATACTTGTTATGCCTATCTTTGATTTACTTCATGTATATGTGTGTTTAATTCAAATCTAATAAATATACATGTATACCCTTGAGTCATTTGCCTTCATGCAATATATATTGGACTCTTTTAGATTTGGGATATGTATGCATATTGTTAGAATTGGATAATATCATACATATACCATGAAGATTAGTATTTTAAATAAATAATAAAAAATTGATGATTTTTCATGTTTTTGATTTGTATTAAAGATTAAAACATGTGTAAACAAATGTGATTTATGATCTTTTTGAGCTTGAATGACTACTTTCATGAAAATGCTATTTACATAACTTTGAACACTCATCTTTTATTCAAAAATATATTTATGAGCTTTATGGACTATGAGTGCTTGGATTTTTCTTTGTACTTAGTCTCATTCATGAAAAACATATGATTTGACATATTTGAAGGATCTTTAACTAGTTTCAAAAACATTTATACTAGTTATGTATTCTTCAAATAGTTTTGAGATTGTCACATGATTCAATTTTTCTTAAAATTTAATGCTTCATGATTTGAATATTAGTTTATATGTTAGTTTTTGTCAACACTAGGATTTATACTTGAACATATCATGGGCCTCAAAAAGATCTATTAGTAAGTGTGCTTAAATGCTTATTTGAACCCTTGAAATGTACTTGTATTGCTTAGTTTTGATGATTCATACATATTTAAACTTATGTTCACCTTTTGGATTTGATTTATGATCATGTGCCTTTTATTTCATGTATATGTGTATTTTGCCAAACCTTAAAATATACATGTATAACTCTTGAGTCTTTTGCCTTCAATGCAAATCCATTCATATAGACTCACTTGAGTTTAAGAGATATGTATATTTCATGTATTGTCAAAACATACATATATCTTGACATATAGATTTTGTTTTCAATGATTAATAAAAAAAAAATGTGAGATGATTTTGATGTTTATGATTTTCTAAGGAATATTGTACCTTATTGCCATTTTCATGATGCCATGTTTCACATAACATTAGTACACTCACTTCTTTGAAACTATTTGGACTTTATAGATTAGAGTGTTTGAGTTTTGTGTTCATTGCTTTTCATGAAAATCCTTAGATTTATTCCTTGATAGAAGGATTTCGTACTAGTTGTTAAACACTCTCATTTAACTAGTTCGAATTCTTCATGTGTTGTTAATGCTAAGCTTAATTCAAATCTTATTTTTCAAGCTTATGCATTAGATTTTAAAATGGTATCAATATTTTTTATTTGATATCAAAGAGAAAATTCAAAATTTGTTTTGATAAAATAAAATTAATGATTTTGTTTTGATGAGAAAAATTCAAAATTTTTGATTTGTATTGCCCTCCTAGACTTCTTTATTTTTGACATAAAGGGGGAGAAAATTTGTTGATTTGATTTTACTTTGAACCCTTGTTGATGATTGACAAAAAGGGGGAGAAGTATTTGTGTTTTTTGTTTTGATATATATGCATGATTTCCTTGCTTAAGGGGGGAGAAGTATTTGTCCTTCTTACTTAAGGGGAATTAAGATTTGTATTTATGCATATGTGTTTGATTTATGCAAATAGGAGTAAAAAGATTTTGATTTATGCTTGTTGCATCTCCATATTGCATCCATATTCATGTGCTTCATGATCATATTTATTATTATTTTGTATGCGATGAGTTAAGGGGGAGCTTCTTTGAAGCTTTACTTTAATCCATGCATATATAACGTCATGAGTTTTGTCATCATCAAAAAGGGGGAGATTGTTGGCCCAAAGGCCTATCACCCTAGTTTTGATGATGATCAACTCATGAAGTTATGATTACTAATGATCTTGTGTTTAATTAGTGACAGATTCATTATCAAGATCTTAGTAGGTGTGGAGCTTCAACAAAGGATTTAAAGACAAGTTGGAAGCTAGCACCGGTTGATTCACGAGCCTATGCATCAAGAACACATCTAGAGATGAGCTCGGTGGATTGCATGTGGACCAAGTCAAGAAGATGAGAAGACTTCAAGTGAAGACTTCAAGAAGATGAAGACTTGAGTCTAGGTTAATTTTATAAGATTTATTTTAGATAAAATGTAAAGGATAGAATAGTTGGTGGATTGCTCAAGTCTATATCACACACACACTCTTGATAGAACTCTTGATAGAATGATTTTCATAAAAGATTTTCCTAGTTAAGAAAAGATTTTTATTGTGATAAAATACAATTTGGTTTTTGGTATTTCATAGTTTACATATCTTATATCCAAAACCATGCTTAGAGCCTATTGTCAAAAACTAGATATTTCATCTTGATTGTGTAGTGGATCATATCCATACACACTATGCTTTAAAGTGTATCTTGTTTTTGTATTTGATGGGAATTGGAAAAAACATGTTGGTTTTAGAAAAAACAGTTTTATTATGAGCAATATTTCCAAGTTACAAAAAATAGTCAAATCTTCAATAACATGCCTTGATTTTGTGCAAGCATGTTTCTATCTCATAAAACTATTTTGTAGAATTTCTAAGTATTTATGGATTTTATTAAACCCAAAAGACCTATCCTTTAATCCCAATTTTGGTTCTGGCAGTTCTGATTTTTCAGAACTGACAGTGGCCGGTCGACCGGGTCGGTCGACGGACGTGCACGCCTGTGGCACTGGAGGATCGGTCGACCGGACCGGTCGACCGCTTCAGAGAGCTTTGCTCTGGGAATTATATCGGTCGACCGGGCCGGTCGACCGACAGAGAGTTTTCTCTCTTCTCCAGTTGCGCGCGGTCGACCGGGCCGGTCGACCGGAGGCTGCAACGGTCGGATTTTTGACCGTTGCCGGTCGACCGGAACGGTCGACCGGTAGCTCTGACAGAGCCCAACGGTCAGATTTTTCTGGCCTCTATAAAAGGGGTTTTGTCATTGTTTGAAGCCAAGATTTTGAGGACTTCTTGAGCCAGTTTTTAAGTGATTTCAGAAGTTTCTCCACAAAATAGAGAGCAAATACTTCCATCTAAAGGGAGTTTTTATCAAGAGAGTGTAAAAAGTGATTCTTTGAGTTTTCCTCCATAGCTTTCTTTCCTTGCTTTTCACACAAACACTTGAGCATCCATTGAGCTATTCATCCTATAGGTGTTGTAGTGAGAGTTGTTGTAGGTGATCAAGGTTTAGATCACCAAGATTTCATCTTGTCTCTTGAGAAGGCGGACGGTTGTGTTCGCGGTTTGTTTCGGGTCCTAGTGAGGACTTGGTGTTGTTGGGTCCTAGTGAGGACTTGTAGCTTGAGGTGCGGCCTCGACGAGCCGGTGGGCTTGTGGTGTGTAAGGGACTTGGGAGTCCGAGGGCTTGTAGGTGTTGCGGCACCAAGGAGAGATCCGGTTGGATCGTGCATAGTGGAAATCCTTCGTGTGTCGAAGGCGGGGATGTAGAGCAAGTGTGCTCGAACCTCGAAACATACCCTTGTGTTTGCGATTGCTCACTCTTGCTCTCTTTCTCACTTAGTCTCTTTTATATCTTGCATTACTTACATTGTCTTTACTTTACATGCTTGATATACCCTTGTGCTTATATTGTTATATACTTGCGTGGGATTGCTTGTTAACACTAGTATTCAACCAAGAGAGCCAACGCGGCACCTCAACCCATTCAAGGGGAATCTAGAGGAGCTTGTCCAGAGCCTCGCAAGGGGAATTCGGCAACACTCTTGAGTTATACATAAGTGTTTAATTAAAAGAAATTTTAATTTGGCAACTTAGTTTTAATTCCGCATTATTGTTTCATAAGTGACCATTAGATTAGCCATCACCTATTCACCCCCCCTCTAGGTAATCTTACAATTGGTATCAGAGCTAGTGCTCTTGATATTGGGTCTAACAACCTAAGAGTTAAAGATCTTCTTTTAGGCTAATCACTTTATTTGTACACACACCATGGACTTTATGTCACCACCCACTTTGATATTCTTAACATCCAAACTTGGAAGGTTAAGATGTCATTGTACCTCAAGGCCTTAGGAATCATGCTTATCTTGCTACTACTAATAATGATTATTGTTCAAATAGCAAGTACATTGAGGCTAATACAAAAGCCCTTCATGCTCTAAATGTACCCTAAATGATGATTATTTATCTAGGGTTGCTAACATTGATTCGGCTTTTATAGCTTGGAACATCATCACCTCTCTTGGCGAAATGAACAATATTATGCGGGGAGCGATTCGGACGTTGGGAGCGACACCTCCAACGTATGCTACATGGTCCAAGGGGATAACCCCCTTGAGGTAACTTCCGAATCCGAGGATGAGGATGCTACTATGTCATATGATGAGTAAATTCATTTGCCAATTATTGCTTGAAAAATATGACATGATTAAAAAGAAAAATAAAAATTTGAAAAAGGAACTTGATTGCATGCATGTAGAACATGACTCTTTTAGAAGTAACATTGCATGTTTAGAAGAGGATAATAAAATTTTGAAAAAGAATTTTGATGCCATGCTTAATGATAAAGATTCTTTAGAAAATAAAATGGCATGCTTAGAAAAGAAAATGAAGATTTGAAAAATGAGAATATTTCCTTAATGTCTAAATTGAATGTTTTATGTGAAGAAAATAAAGATTTGAAAAATAAGATTGATTTGGTGGAAAAACAAAAGGAAGTGTTTTTCATGAAAATAAATCTTTAAAAAGAAAAATTTGTGAAAAAGAAAAGGAAAATGTTTGTAAAAAGAAAAGAAAATTGTTCATATATCTCATCATGCTTCTCATGCACACATTGATCAAAATGAGATTAAAAATTTGAAAAATAAAATTGATAATTTGAGCTCTAATTTGAGCACATGTGCATTCAATCATTCTAAGTTGGAATCTTTATTTCAAAAGAAACAAGTTCCCCATGCTCATGCACATACACATCATGCTCATGCTTATGTTGCACATCACGATCACAATCACACTCATAAGCATCATGATAGGGTGTAACTTGTACACATTGTGGTCGCAAAGGCCATTTAGCAAAATATTGTTTTGATAAGAAGCATAACTTTATTTTGCTATGTCTAAAGGATTTTGGGTTCCTTATAATAAAGCTAACCCCAAAGGACCAAGAAAATATGGGTACCAAAACCCCACCTTTTGCTTGTGATGTAGGTGAGGGCTCTCACAAAACGTGAGAGGGATGGTACCTTAGTAGTGGATGCACTTGGACATGATGGATATACTTTTGGGTTGCATCGCTATCAAGAAATTTGGTGGGTCAACCACCATGCTTGGAGCTTTGGAGTTGGTAACAACTCTAAACTCCTAATTTTATGTACATGCTTTTAATTTCATATGTCATATAGCATGTTCATGATTTTATTTGATTTGTGCTTCATGTGGCATTTACATGCTTAAATGTAGAATGTGTCAAAACTTGCATTTATACATATATGTATAGTGAACTACAATTGACTCATACATATTTGAACTTCATGCTCATTTGTATCCACTATATGCATGTGTATAGGCTAGTTTTGATGATTCGGTCATTTATACTTGTTATGCCTATCTTTGATTTTACTTCATGTATATGTGTGTTTAATTCAAATCTAATAAATATACATGTATACCCTTGAGTCATTTGCCTTCATGCAATATATATTGGACTCTTTTAGATTTGGGATATGTATGCATATTGTTAGAATTGGATAAATCATACATATACCATGAAGATTAGTATTTTAAATAAATAATAAAAAATTGATGATTTTTCATGTTTTTGATTTGTATTAAAGATTAAAACATGTGTAAAACAAATGTGATTTATGATCTTTTGAGCTTGAATGACTACTTTCATGAAAATGCTATTTACATAACCTTTGAACACTCATCTTTTATTCAAAAAATATTTATGAGCTTTATGGACTATGAGTGCTTGGATTTTCTTTGTACTTAGTCTCATTCATGAAAAACATATGATTTGACATATTTGAAGGATCTTTAACTAGTTTTCAAAAACAATTTATACTAGTTATGTATTCTTCAAATAGTTTTTGAGATTGTCACATGATTCAAATTTTTCTTAAAATTTAATGCTTCATGATTTGAATATTAGTTTATATGTTAGTTTTTGTCAACACTAGGATTTATACTTGAACATATCATGGCCTCAAAAAGATCTATTAGTAAGTGTGCTTAAATGCTTATTTGAACCCTTGAAATGTATTGTATGTTAGTTTTGATGATTCATACATATTTAAACTTATGTTCACCTTTTGGATTTGATTTATGATCATGTGCCTTTTATTTCATGTATATGTGTATTTGCCAAACCTTAAAATATACATGTATAACTCTTGAGTCTTTTGCCTTCAATGCAAATCCATTCATATAGACTCACTTGAGTTTAAGAGATATGTATGTATATTTCATGTATTGTCAAAACATACATATATCTTGACATATAGATTTGTTTTCAATGATTAATAAAAAAAAAAATGTGAGATGATTTTGATGTTTATGATTTTCTAAGGAATATTGTACCTTATTGTCATTTTCATGATGCCATGTTTCACATAACATTAGTACACTCACTTCTTTTGAAACTATTTGGACTTTATAGATTAGAGTGTTTGAGTGTTTTGTGTTTCATTGCTATTTCATGAAAATCCTTAGATTTATTCCTTGATAGAAGGATTTCGTACTAGTTGTTAAACACTCTCATTTAACTAGTTCGAATTCTTCATGTGTTGTTAATGCTAAGCTTAATTCAAATCTTATTTTTCAAGCTTATGCATTAGATTTAAAATGGTATCAATATTTTTTTTATTTGATATCAAAGAGAAAATTCAAAATTTGTTTTGATAAAATAAAATTAATGATTTTGTTTTGATGAGAAAATTCAAAATTTTTGATTTGTATTGCCCTTCCTAGACTTCTTTATTTTTGACATAAAGGGGGAGAAAATTTGTTGATTTGATTTTACTTGAACCCTTTGTTGATGATTGACAAAAAGGGGGAGAAGTATTGTGTTTTTGTTTTGATATATATGCATGATTTCCTTGCTTAAGGGGGAGAAGTATTTGTCCTTCTTACTTAAGGGGAATTAAGATTTGTATTTATGCATATGTGTTTTGATTTATGCAAATAGGAGTAAAAGATTTTGATTTATGCTTGTTGCATCTCCATATTTGCATCCATATTCATGTGCTTCATGATCATATTTATTATTTATTTTGTATGCATGAGTTAAGGGGGAGCTTCTTTGAAGCTTTACTTTAATCCATGCATATATAACGTCATGAGTTTTGTCATCATCAAAAGGGGGAGATTGTTGGCCCAAAGGCCTATCACCCTAGTTTTGATGATGATCAACTCATGAAGTTATGATTACTAATGATCTTGTGTTTAATTAGTGACAGATTCATTATCAAGATCTTAGTAGGTGTGGAGCTTCAACAAAGGATTTAAAGACAAGTTGGAAGCTAGCACCGGTGATTCACGAGCCTATGCATCAAGAACACATCTAGAGATGAGCTCGGTGGATTGCATGTGGACCAAGTCAAGAAGATGAGAAGACTTCAAGTGAAGACTTCAAGAAGATGAAGACTTGAGTCTAGGTTTAATTTTATAAGATTTATTTTAGATAAAATGTAAAGGATAGAATAGTTGGTGGATTGCTCAAGTCTATATCACACACACACTCTTGATAGAACTCTTGATAGAATGATTTTCATAAAAGATTTTCCTAGTTAAGAAAAGATTTTTATTGTGATAAAATACAATTTGGTTTTTGGTATTTCATAGTTTACATATCTTATATCCAAAACCATGCTTAGAGCCTATTGTCAAAAACTAGATATTTCATCTTGATTGTGTAGTGGATCATATCCATACACACTATGCTTTAAAGTGTATCTTGTTTTGTATTTGATGAAATTTGGAAAAACATGTTGTTTTAGAAAAATAGTTTTTATTATGAGCCAATATTTCCAAGTTACAAAAATAGTCAAATCTTCAATAACATGCCTTGATTTTGTGCAAGCATGTTTTATCTCATAAAACTATTTTTGTAGAATTTCTAAGTATTTATGGGATTTTTATAAAACCAAAAAGACCTATCCTTTAATCCAAATTTTCAGGTTCTGGCAGTTCTGATTTTTCAGAACTGACAGTGGCCGGTCGACCGGGTCGGTCGACCGGACGTGCACGGACGTGCACGCCTGTGTGCACTGGAGGATCGGTCGACCGGACCGGTCGACCGCTTCAGAGAGCTTTGCTCTCGGGAATTATCGGTCGACCGGGCCGGTCGACCGACAGAGAGTTTTCTCTCTTCTCCAGTTGCGCGGTCGACCGGGCCGGTCGACCGGAGGCTGCAACGGTCGGATTTTGACCGTTGCCGGTCGACCGGACCGGTCGACCGGTAGCTCTGACAGAGCCCAACGGTCAGATTTTTCTGGCCTCTATAAAAGGGGGTTTTGTCATTGTTTGAAGCCAAGATTTTGAGGACTTCTTGAGCCAGTTTTTCTAAGTGATTTCAGAAGTTTTCTCCACAAAATAGAGAGCAAATACTTCCCATCTTAAAGGGAGTTTTTATCAAGAGAGTGTAAAAAGTGATTCTTTGAGTTTTCCTCCATACCTTTCTTTCCTTGCTTTCTCACACAAACACTGAGCATCCATTGAGCTATTCATCCTATAGGTGTTGTAGTGAGAGTTTTTGTAGGTGATCAAGTGTTTAGATCACCAAGATTTCATCTTGTTCTTTGAGAAGGCGGACGGTTGTGTTCGCGGTTTGTTTCGGGTCCTAGTGAGGACTTGGTGTTGTTGGGTCCTAGTGAGGACTTGTAGCTTGAGGTGCGGCCTCGACGAGCCGGTGGGCTTGTGGTGTGTAAGGGACTTGGGAGTCCGAGGGCTTGTAGGTGTTGCGGCACCAAGGAGAGATCCGGTTGGATCGTGCATAGTGGAAATCCTTCGTGTGTCGAAGGCGGGGATGTAGAGCAAGTGTGCTCGAACCTCGAAACATACCCTTGTGTTTGCGATTGCTCACTCTTGCTCTCTTTCTCACTTAGTCTCTTTTATATCTTGCATTACTTACATTGTCTTTACTTTACATGCTTGATATACCCTTGTGCTTATATTGTTATATACTTGCGTGGGATTGCTTGTTAACACTAGTATTCAACCAAGAGAGCCAACGCGGCACCTCAACCCATTCAAGGAGAATCTAGAGGAGCTTGTCCAGAGCCTCGCAAGGGGAATTCGGCAACACTCTTGAGTTATACATAAGTGTTTAATTAAAAGAAATTTTAATTTGGTCAACTTAGTTTTAATTCCGCATTATTTGTTCATAAGTGACCATTAGATTAGCCATCACCTATTCACCCCCCTCTAGGTGATCTTACAGTTTGGTCTTTTATCTTACGAGATTGGTTTTCCAGGTTGAAGACATTGACCTCTTTAGTCATGTTTCCAAAGGTCAACCTCATGGATCCATTCCTATAATTTATGATCGCATTTGCAGTTGCAAGGAACGGACGCTCTAGGATAACGGGAGTTTGAGACCGAAGAGTGGATACAGGGTCGGTCTCCAGAACAACAAAATCTACTGGGTAGATAAACTCCCCAATTCGGATGAGCACATCGGTAATTTCTCCTTTGGGAATTTTTATGGATCGGTCAGCTAATTGGATTGTAACCTTAGTCGGACTAAGTTCGCCCAAACCAAGTTGTTGGTAGACTGAGAAGGAGAGTAAGTTGATACTTGCTCCCAAATCAAGAAGTGCATGCTTAATTGCAGTTTGACCTATTGTGCAAGAGATGGTGGGGCAACCAGGGTCCTTATACTTGACAGGGATCTGGTTGGACAATAGCTCACTAATGTTAGTGGCTAGAAAAACCTTCTTGGGCACATTAATCTTTCTCTTCTTTGTGCACATGTCCTTAATAAACTTAGCATAACTAGGGACTTGTTGAATTGCATCAAGAAGAGGTATATTGATCTTGACTTGATTAAAAATCTCACGTACCTTATCCATTTGTGCACATTGCTTATCTTTAAGCCTATTTGGGTAGGGTGCGATGGGCTTGTGCATATCTTCGGCTGACTTGTCTTTTTTCGTGTTGTTGGCATCAAGTTGAGATGGAGTGGGATCAGGCAAGCTGAATGCTTGTTTAGAACTTGATGGTGTTGATACTTGGTTATCAACTTGTTTTCCCGACCACAATGTATGAATCGCATTGCACTGACTCATATGATTCTCTTCAGCCAAGTGAGCTTGACTAGCGTTCCTAGGGTTGGGAATGGTTGACTAGGTAGAGTACCTTTTGCCTTTCTTGCTGATTCATTTGCATCTCTATCCTAGTCAAGACTTGAGCCAGCGTGTCATTGCTTTTAACGAGAGTGTCCACCTTTCTTTCTATATTGGAGAGCCTTGTTTCCATTTGTGAATATTGGAAAGAGGGTGGAGGATTTTGATAGGGCGGATTTTGGAAATTGTTGGAGAATTTGGGCCTAGTTTGATCATTGTTACTTTGGCCCCATGACAAATTGGGATGGTTTCTCCAACCGGGATTGTAGGTGGGCGAATATGGATTGTTGGGGGGGCGGATTGTTGGTGGGCCTTGTGAAGGCCGCACTCATATGTTCGGGCAAGCTTTGATGCGCGATAAAGACGGGACATTCCTCGAACACATGGTTCATATTTTGACAATAAGTACAGCCCACCGAAGATGTTGGGCTGACTTGGTTCACAGAGAGACTAGTTCTTTAGTTTCAAGAGCCTCAAGTCTTCGCATAACAGCAGCTAACTTAGCATCGGTTGCTATGTTGGCCTCAATGGAATGGATACCTCCTTTAGAAGAAGTAGGGTCATTAGTCCTAAGTTTTTCCGGAGTAGGTTCCCATTGGATGGTATTTTCAGCTAATTGCTCATACAATAACCATCCATCAGTTTCGTCCTTTTTCAGAAATCCTCCTTGGCACATGGATTCTAACAATGTCTTAGTTTGATATTCTAATCCATCATATAGAACTTGGCAAAGTCGCTATTCTCTATCCCATGGTGAGGGCATTGGGCAAGGAGGTCCTTGAAACGTTCGAAATATTTTCAAAAAGGTTCATTGGCTGTTTGCTTAAACTGTAAGATGTTCTTCCTAATCAGTGCAGTCTTGTGGACGGGATAAAATTTTTTAAGAATGCCTTAACAAAATTATCCCACGAAGATATTGAACCGGCCTCTAGACTGTAGAGCCATTTCTTTGCTAAATCCTTCAAAGCAAAGGGACAAACCTAAGTTTGATGTCATCTTTTCCTAACTTAGGAATATTCATCATGAGACATACTTCCTCAAATTCCCTTATGAAGAAGTATGCATCCTCGGAGTCAAGTCCATGAAATTTTGGAAGGGTGTTGATGTATTGTGGCTTAAGCTCAAATGGGTCAACACCTTCATCGTTAAGCTTGATGCAAGAAGGAAGAGAGGTCCTAATAGGATAGAACCTATCTTGGAGTGATATTGGTTGTGCCATGTATGGGTCGGGCTTTTGCTCGGGTGGTGAACTAGTTCTAGTTAGCCTGGATGTAAGTTGGTCTCTCGACCAAGTGGGCATGCACAATTAGCAACCAAGTTCACCCAATCAACCAAAAAAAAAAACAAAACAAAATCCTATTCTAGGGTTATCCTTGACCTAGACGACTCCTAACTTTAGACTGTCCTTAGAAGGTCTATTGTCGACGTCAACCACAAGCTAATCGGCCAGATCAGGGCAAGACCGGTGGGAGGTTTTCCGTCAGAGACGTTCCTTAATTAAATAACCAACGTTCTTCGGGCTTTCGGCCCTCAATCTCTTTTCTAGACACCGATTTGACAAGGGTTAATTTCGAACAATTTTCCTTCTTCGGTCAATCTCCTATTGAGTCCGAGTTAACCTAGGGCCAACGTCTAGTCAAGTTTTACTTAAAATTAGGGTTGTGAGTGTGACGGATATGATTTGTGGGCCAAGGAAGGGTGATGAATTCCCCACCTTATCTTATTTATGGGTTATGCCCTTAAAATATTTTTGTGTACGTGTAAAGCTGTAGAAAAGTAATCACTCAAGAAAGCAGTAAACAACCAAGAATGTTTCCTAATCTATATGCTATGCAAACGTACCTTGTCGCCAGCACTCTTCAACAGAATTAAAGAAAATTAAAATAGACACGTGCCCTAATATGCAAGAGTCTAAAAATATATTTTTTTTATTTTCAACAAATGGGTTAATGTTATTAATTAGCAGTTGCAGAGTGATCACAGAGAAATATAATCAAAGCAGTAAGCTATTTTTGCAATTCGGAGCAACCTGCAGAAAACCAGATTAGTAGTCAACTACTATTGCCGCAGAATTGCGGCCCTAGCCGCGGATCTGCGGCAAATATGTAGGCCCTGGTGCTCTGCCTTCGAGGGCAGAGGCACTGGGTTGCTGTATGTCCTTGCTACTACTCTGTTTTCCTGTTCTCTGTATCTGTAAACAGAACGAATAAAGAATGATTAGAACGAGGAAATCGTGCCGTTCCTCCCCGGCAACGGCGCCAAAATTTGATTGAGAATTTAAAGAATTTGTGAATGAGAGAAATGAAGTTTAGAATTCTTTTGTTCTCAATGCTATCCGCTGTAGCAAGGGCTCAAGCGGGTCGTGATCCTCAGGGAAGGATGCGATGCAAGCTTTTCGACTCGATTCCTCTGTATCTTCAAAAATAGGAGAAAAGAGATTAGATTTGAGAATATATTATATGAAAAACGTGGTTTTGCTGATTTTCTACCACAACCCTATTGCAAGTTAAGGAGATTGATCTTCATCTTGAGATGTATGTAATTCACCCTAGGTTATTAAGAATAATTCAAGTAAGAAAAACCAATACCAGATTCTAACTAAGTTACATTATTTAAAAGCCAAACTATGGTTCATCCTAACATCTAGGTACAGCTTAATAGAAGATGAATCTTAAATTTATGCTGTCCTAGTTCTTAAGTTTGAAGTCATGAAAAGTCTTTTTAATATGCAACCTAGATTAAGAATCTTAGTTATCTTGTTTAATCTTCAAGAAAAGTTGTTATTAAACCTAGGGTTTTCTAGAGATGGTCATCAATCTGATCAAGGCTTAACTGCTCTAAGGTTGCTTTAAGAATTTCAGCAAACCACTAGAGAGAATTAGTTCATCATCATTTTTTTTTATCTTTTCAATTTATATTTTATTTATTGTTTAATAAGAGAGATTAGAGAAAGAAAGAAAGAAAACAAATCAGAAGATCGATGATTAGAAACCAAACCAGAGAGATTACAGAAATAAAATAAAACTAAATACAGAAAATTAAATGGGAAAAAGGTAACCTTTATTGCAGAATAATCCTCCAATTATAAAGCTCCTTCTTCTCCACAACGTACATGAAATGAAAGTTACAATCTTGCAGAAATTTAAAGAAAATGGCTAAAAGAAAACCCTAATACGTCTCTGGATCCCCTTCTCTGCTGCGCCTGCAGGGATATTTATAGTGCAGAAAGAGATAGAGTCCTGGATAAAGTCCTCAACGAAATCTGGTAATCAGATTCATCCAAACTACCGCAGAATTGCGGCTTGGGCGCGTTTCTGCGGCAGTACAGTGGAGTCAGGCCACGTGCTTTGGCGCGTGGCTTCTCCTGGTCCGTCCATATGGTCGCCTGCTTCTGGAAGCTGCATCCTGGCTCTTTATTCTGGATTTTTTGAGATAACTTAGTAATCAAGTTACCTTGATCTCAAATATCCCAAATCTTCTATCCACGAATTTCCTTCTTATCTTGGGCTTTTATCCTCATCCTGTAAGTGTTTAGGGTTGGATAGAAGTCTATCCTTCCCTTATCTTTGATATTTGCAACTTTTAGCCCTTGTATTTGCATTTTGACTTCTTGTAATTGCGCTTTTGCGCCTGGGCTTCAAACATGGGCTTGGATCTGGGCTTTTGGCTCTTTTAAGCTTTATTTATTATTAAAATAATAATTCGAGGCCTGCACACATTAAATAACAAAATGTGCATTATAATATGAATAAATGTGCAAATATGATGGTAAATATGATGACAATTATGCATTTTTTTACTACTAATCAGCGGCTAATGGTGTCGATGAGGCAAGCAGGCGTTTTGCCTTTGTCTTCGCGGGATAGACGAACTTGTAGCGTAGCTACGCCTGAAGCTTCACATGGAGCTTTCTATTTTGGCCTCCATATCTGCTTTGAAAAAGGGGACTTAGGTTCGTAGGAACTTGGCTAGCCTGGCGCGAGATTGAGAGGAGTTAGGAAGATTTTGCCTCCGGTTTATGATCCGAAACCTTGGTCATTGTGACCTTTCTATGCTTTCGTGCATGGAGCATTGGAGTACCTCCAGCGAGGAGTTCTTCGAATTTTCTTGGTCAAAATGAACGACGAAATTTTTGACAGTAACGGACTCAGAATTCTGACTGTTGCATTGCGGTTCTGCTTCCTTGTTGCGGTAGAGGACCGTAATAGGCTCGCAGAGAGCCTTATTTGTCTCCATAGAGGCCTGCTCTGAAGAATTGGCCAGAGGGACTCTGGCTACACCAACTTCCTTGCGCGTACGTAAGGGAGTTTTGCTACCCCTAAGAAGAAGTTGTTCGAACTTCTTTTGGCCAGAGCGAATGACCGGCGTTTCAACAATAGACCTAGAGGTCTGATCGTCGCATTGCGACACTTGATTCTTAGCAGCGAAGAATGCAATCCCCAGCGGAGTCGCCATCTTGTTTTCCATTGATTTTGCAAAGGGAAAAACTTTCAAAAAAGGGGTCAAGGAGCTAAATTACAAGTAATTCTTTGCAGGAAGAAGATTACAGGTAGATCTCCTTTGAGATTTCTGGGAAAGTGTGCCGGTAGGAATCTAATCAGGCTCGATCACTTTATCCCTTTGACGATGCGATCGATCAGACAATCGGATAGCCGCCTGATGGGATTCCCTTCTCGCCTGGTTTGGGGAATCGGAGAACAGAAGATTGGTAGAACCCTCTTGTTACTTCTCAAACTGCCTCCACTTGAGATTTTTCTTCTCACCTGGTTCTAGAGATTTCTTAAGAGAGAGGAAGATCTTAGAGTATTAGCACCCTGATTAGAGAAGTAGTTCTCTGAATTCTTAGAAGCAAGAGAATAGATCTCTTATTGGCTTCCACTTTCTTGTCCGCCGGTGGTCCTCCCTTCGGGGGGGTCTCGGTCCGTCCGTCCTCTTCTCCCCTTTGCCTATGGTGGGCTATTTATAGGGAGAACAGGGGTATAATGGCCCTGAAAATCTGAAAACAGATTGAGTCAATCTGTTTTGTATCTGGAAAGTAGCCTTGCCGCGAGGCTAGAAACCGCTTTTGCGAAGTAGCGCAGGACGCTAAATGAGGAATATTCCCTTTATCTCTTCAATTAATTAGGAGATATCCTTTTATAAAGATATCACTTTAACTGATTGAGAGATCTCTCCCAATCTTCTTCACCTAATTGGGAGAGTCAAAAGATTATGGCAAGCAACTACCAAATTTGATCTCAATTAGATTCGATCTTAATTAGATTTGATCTCATCTAGAGATTTGATTGGTCAAAGATGACCATAAAAAATCTACAGCGGAGCTGCCACGTTGAGCTCACAGCGGAGCTGAGAGAAGTATCTGGCGAAGTTAGAAGAAAGCTCTTCAACGGAGCTGGATAAACTTTATGGCGAAGCTACCAATTACCCTTTTGTGAAGCTGCATAGGGCTTCGAGCGAAGCTAACTCTATACGGAGTTGACTAAGCATTTCTGTGCGAAGTTGTAAATTAGCTCACAGCGAGGCTGTGAAGGAGCTTCCTGTGATGCTAAGCAGCTTTGGCTTCTTATGCGAGACTTATCTCATGGACTCGTGCAAGACTAAGTGTTGAGCTAACTTAGTGTCTCTGGACCTGCCTGGGCCTTCTCACGAGCTTTTCTTGGCTTACTGTATGCTTCACTGGATCAGTAGAGTCCAAGTCGTTGATTTTTCGCGTTGAGATGGGTAACGAACTGGTCGTCAGCTTCTCTACCACTTGTCTTTTGTAGATGTTAACAAGTTAGACATTGTTCAGGCCAGTTAGGAATCTTATTTTTTTTAGAGTGTCAACATAGGTCAGGCACGCTAGTGCAGGCAAGGATCAGTAACATTAATGATAATCAGAGAATCAGTAGTAAATCCAAAATCAAGTAAGTAAACATGTATTGATAAGTTTGAATCGGGAAACATGCATTGGAAACCATGTCGCGGGCTTAGGCGTACATAAACATATGAAGGGACATCAAGCATACGGTAAATACAAGTGTGGACAAAACTAGTTACACAAGCTCAGATTGTGGATTCTAAGATTGATACGTCGAGAGGATAATGCAAACAAGGAAACCCTAATATATATACCATATATCTCATGTCACCATAGGTTGTATTTATACAACCCGAGTTGCCTTCATAGTAACAAAATAAGAAAACGGTATGAAAACCCGAAAAATAAGTAAGTCAAGTGATTCAACACAGTAGCTCAAATATCATACACGAGTGGTAAGCAGGATAACTTAATTATATAATAATAACAATCAGTGTCACTGTTATTTTAGTTACTTTCTTCTAGTATCCCATACCACTGGCTGTTCACACTGGAGTCTGCAATCCAGTAAAACGCATCCAAACGTTGATACATGGATACCATTATCCGAAAAAGAAAATAAATTTTCAATAACACTCGCTCTTGAGATTATTATTGTTTGGTAATTAATTTATAACTGGTGCAGGGTAGAGTCAGGTCTCACTACACAGGTATAATAATAGGAGCATAAAAATGGAATCACCCCTTTTAACAGGCAAGGTACTTTAATATATAATAATAGTAATGACAATAATAATTAGTATCATTTGTTATTATAATCTCTTCCCACCAGTGTCTTGCAACACCGACAGTTCATGCTGGAGCCCATACTTCCAGTAGAACTCATCCGAATTCTAATATGCGGGTACCATTATTTGAAAAGGGGAGAGACCGAACTATATACACTCCTGAAATTATTATTGCTCATGTGTAAGTGTCTATTATAATATGCATTGAGAATATCTTGTCACGATAACACCAGGCTGTACTAGAGGAGGGAAGGATTATTTTCCTTGGGAGATGGATTAATTCCATTTTGAAGCTGTCGGACACTAGCATGAACGTGTAAGCATCCTCGTCATCCCGACACCCTGCGTGTTGGAATCTAGAGGTGTTCAGCACCATGTGGGTGGTGTGGCGCTTAATTTCATGCCTGATGCCAGTATGACTGTGCTATTATCGTGAGTAATGTACGGGAGACATGAGTATAAGAGATAGAAGATCACTGTATATAACAGAAGGAACATACATGACATAGGAAAATAATCTCAGTGAGTGTACATGATATCAGTATCAAGTCCCCACAAAAAAAAAATAATCAAGCAACAATAAAGTAACCGGTCAGGTAACATGTGATCTGGTAATCACATACAGGTGTCAGGTGTCCAGTGATAACATGTTAAGTATCAGGTGTCAGATATCAGGTGTCAAGAATTAACATGTCGGTGTTAGGTAAGTGTATAGTACAAGCCAAATACATGATGCAATTGAGTATAGGATCACAATATCATGTGTCAGGCAATCAACAGGTCAAGTGACATGATACAGGAACAATATAATTAAATATTATAAACTCTTCACAACCATATTAATAAGAATTATTAATTATACTAATAATTATTCAGACGAGGCTAGTTAAGTTGGAGCAAGCTAGGCCATTTAACATAACACTTAGTATACGGTAGAGCTTGGCTCCTGGTAAAGCTACTGTATAGCTCTAGACGCTAACGCGTTCGATGAGGCTACACTACCGGCGAAGCAGACATGTGAATGTCATGGTAACACACACGACGAAGCCACACTCACGGTGAGGCTAGACACACACAGCGAAGCAGCGTATGAACATCCGGCTAACACAGGTGACGAAGCCATGCTCACGATGAAGCTAAACACATATGGTGAAGCTAAATGCATGCGGCGAGGCAGCATATGAGTGTCCGGTTATCACACGCGGTGAAGCTATACTAGTGTAGGATCTAAAAATTATGTCTACACAATCACTAAAATAAAGATGAATATCGTTAAATAAAATAACTTGCAAGAAAGAAAATAAATCTCAGAAAATATGCAAACGTAAACACATGAGATTTTATCCTGCTTTGGTTCTCGTGACCTACGTCCAGTCCCCAAGCAACCCACTTGTGATTTTCTTTATCCTGATTTTGTACACCTAAAATTAACTCCTTGTACACCACTTGACAAAACAACCTTTGCCAAATCCGTACAACTCTTCTCTACACCAAGAAGACAATTTTCTTGTACACCTCTTCTCAACACTAAGAAGATAACCTTGTACAATTCTTCTCTTTGAGTGATTATAAAATATCTTATAAGCCTTGAAACTTGTATGTGATCATAAACAAGGACTCTTATAGGTGGACTCTCAGATTTCTTCACAATAGGACTTGAATTATGTGAGGAAATGAAAGTGGAAACTAGTTTTCTAGAAAATAAAATTTTTCAATAGAGTTTGGACAGAAAACTAATCATTTGAATTGGTGTTTTTAGCCTAGGACAACATCTCTATTTATAACTGAAATCTATGATCAGTTAGGAAAGTTATCAAGTCAAATTTGAATATTAGAACGTTGGACAAACACTAGAATAACAATAACTATTTAACAGTCAGAAACTGTTATAAGTCGACTAGGGTATGGAGGGTAGTCGACTAGGATATGACATTTTGCCTGGGTTAGTCGACTAGTTAAGAAAGCAAGTCGACTACATCAAGACTGATACAAATGATAAGTTTCTGAAAACTATAATTAGTCGACCAGCAGAAAGGATTAGTCGACTACAACTTGGATTAGTCGACTAGCAGTGCAGGAAGTCGACTAATACTGCTAACAGTTAAGAAACAGAAAGTTGATTTGTATTTGTGGAAAGACTTAGTCGACTACATAAAGGGGTAAGTCGACTGTAGAATATATAAATCGACAAGACTTGGGTATAAGTCAACCACATGACTAAATTGTGTGTTCAAGGCTTTTAACATTCTATAAAAATACACAAAAATAACCAATATCCTTGAGTAGTGTTGAGCACTTAGAACTCATCATTAGCGTTTTGAAATAGAACTCCAATACATCTGCATTACAAATATTGTCATCAAAATCAAAGTTTCAACATTCTCCCTCCTTTTAATGATGACAAGTTGTGTGCATATAACTCCCCCTGCAGAGAACATGTTATAGTAAAAAATTATTATCCCCTTGGATAGAACATGTTATAACAAATATAAAAAACAAGTGTTCCCTCTTAAAAAATATATTATAATATATATATATTTTGCATTATCAAGTGTTTGAAATAAGAAATTACTTTTTCATGTAAGGTATCTATAAGATAAACATTTTAAATGGTACCTATCATAACATGATAAAAAATATTAACCTTTTGGAATCCAAACCCAATTTGAATTTGGTTTTCATTTGTTAGTATAAACATAATCACAAGAATTATATACATGATGTATATATGATGCAATATAAGTATTTTTATCTATAATACTTAAATTTTTAGGAATCCATATATATTTGTTCTTAATTCTTTTTGAAATATTATTAACATTTCTTTTCACAAAAGAATTATATAGATTATGATTCTTTTCATAAACATGTGTAAATTTATGTTTTGAAAATCCAAGACCAATATGTATAGATTTTTCAAACTTACTTTTGAAAATCCAATACCAAAATGATTATTTGAAATCTTTTGATAAGATAATAAATCATTAGATTTTCTTTTCCTTTATTAAATTGTCACATTTTTCAAAATTTCTTCATACTTAATTTTGATACTGATCATTTCCTTATCTAAAATAGATATTCTAGAACTTAAAGAAATAGTTTCTTTTAGAAGTAAAGCATTCTCTTTTAAGAAATTCTCATTATCCCTTTTTAAAGATATATAATTTTTCAAAGTCATCCTTTTGAGAATTTACAGAAGAAATTTGAGAAATATAAACAAAATTTTCTTTATTGAGTCTTTCATTTTCCTTTGTTAAAATTTTAACCTTTTCATTTTTAAGATCATCATATAATTCATGAAATGCATCTAACAATTCAGTATATTGTACCTCATCTTCTTCTTCTTGAGCCATAAAACAAACATTGGCATGCTCAGTAGCTTCTTCTTCATCTGAGGAAGATGAATCACTATTCTCCCATGATGCTTGATAATCTTTCTTCTTTTTTAACTTTTTGCTCTTGAATTTTCCTTTATTTTTGAGCAATGGGCAATCCTTCTTCATATGACCTGTTTTATTACAATTAAAATATGTAGGATTAAACTTACCTTACTTCAAGAACTTTCTGAATTTTCTTGAAAGCATTGCCATCTCCTCTTCATCATCATCTGAATCGTCCATATCTGAGGATGTATAGAAGGCAAGTACTTTCTTCTTTGATTGAAGTTGTTGTTTATCTTTCTTCTGATCTTCAAGTTGTACTTCTTATGCCATTAAATTATAAATAAGATTTTCTAATGATATTATTGAGAGATCAATTGCCTCTTCTATTGCAGTGGTTTTCTTCTCCTAATCTGATGTGAGTGCACGAAGAACCTTTCTAACTTTTAAACTTGAGTGTACTCCTTTCTAACGGCTTCTAAGGAATTTGTAATGTCCGTGAATCTTGCAATCATTTCTAAAATTATTTTATTCTCCTTCATTTTGAAGAGTTCAAACCTATGAATAAGAACAAAAATTTTAGACTCTTTAACCCTATTTGTACCTTCATGGGTTACCTATAAAATCTATCATATTTGATTTGCAGATCTGGCCGTTGATGCACGATTGAATTCTTCTTTGTTCATGGCACAAAACAGCGCGTTCATTATTTTGGCATCTAGATTTGTAGACTTCTTTGTTCTTCACTCCACGCATTGTAATTGGTGGTAGGCTTGGTGTATGGTGCTTCTACTATGTTTCATAGTTCATAGTTAAGTGGTTGCAAGTAGATCTTCATTCTACACTTTTAGTAGTTATAATTTGATCCATCAAATAGTGGTGGACATTGTGTAAAATGTCCTGATGTGAATTGTGATGAAGGAAACTCCGTTGCCATCCTTGCCACTTGACAAAATAATCTTTGCCAAATCTGTACAACTCTTCTCTACACCAAGAAGACAATTTTCTTGTATACCTCTTCTCAACACCAAGAAGATAACCTTATAGAATTCTTCTCTTTGAGTGATTACAAAATATCCTATAAGCCTTGAAACTTGTATGTGATTGTAAACAAGGACTCTTATAGATGGACTCTCAAAATTCTTCATAATAGGATTGGAATTGTGTGAAGAAATGAAAGTGAAAACTAGTTTTCTGGAAAACAGAATTTTCAACAGAGTTTAGACAGAAAACTAACCATTTAATTGGTATTTTTAGCCTAGGATAACATCCCTATTTATAGCTGAAATCTATGATCAGTTAGGGAAGTTATCAAGTAAAATTTGAATATCAGAACGTTGGATAAATACCAAAATAATAATAACTGTTTAACCGTCAGAAACTGTTATAAGTCGACTAGAAGGGTAGTCGACAAGGATATGACATTTTGCCTGGGTTAGTTGACTAGTCAAGAAAGCAAGTTGACTACATCAAGACTGATACAGATGATAAATTTTTGAAAACTATAATTAGTCGACCAGCAGAAAGGATTAGTCGACTACAACTTGGATTAGCCGACTACAACTTGGATTAGTCGACGAGCAGTGTAGGTAAGTCGACTAATACTACTAACAGTCAAGAAACCGAAACTTGATATGTATCTGTGGAAAGACTTAGTCGACTACATAAAAAGGTAAGTCGACTATAGGATATATAAGTCGACTAGACTTGGGTATAAGTTGACTATATGACTAAATTGTGTGTGTGTTTAAGGCTTTTAACATTTTATAAAAAATACATAAAAATAGCCAATATCCTTGAGTAGACTTGAACACTTAGAACTCATCATTAGATTTTTGAAATAGAACTCCAATGCATCTGCATCACAAATGTTATCATCAAAATCAAAGTTCCAACAACTAGAACAAGTCAACTGTAAAGCGCTCAGCTCGCCGTCTGACGAAGCTATATGAAATCCAGAGATTAAATAGGTGCCTGCACAAATATTAGTACAAACATGCATATAAATAACAATACACGCCAAACATGAAATAATGGTATTCGCAATAACAACTAACATGTATTCACAAAACATATACAACATTAGATAATCACTCGCATATCATATATCAAGTCGCATACCGATGTGTCATGTATTAAAAGCCAGAATAGCATTCACCAAGCACATAACAATAATAAAAAAACATTCATTCAAGAGAAATTGTACTCACAAAACCAGGGAATGATACTCGCCCAAAATACCAAAAAGAGAGTCTTCAGAATCCAAAAGAATACTCACATATCGGCCAACGGGGATGCGGTGGCGGACTTGGAGAAACGCCGGGGTGTTAGCACGTGAAGTGTGAAAAAGAGAATTAAGGGGATGAAAGAGAGAATTATAGAGAGAGTTAGAGATAGGACTTAGAGAGAGAGAGAATTAGAAAGAGGACAGAAAGAAGAGAACTAGATCTAGAACAAGGAGAGAGGAGAAGAGGAGAGAGAATGGAAGAACCACATTTAGAGAGAAAAAGAGAAAACAATATGAGAGAGAGAAGCAAAGAAGGAAAAAAGATAGAAGAAAAGAGAAGAGAAGGAAGAAGAAAAGAAGAAAGAGAGGGAGGGGAGGTTGGCTTGCGGCCAGGTGGCCATCGGAGGTCACCGGCCGGCGGTGAGTGGGGCGCGGGCGGAGGAGGTGAGGAAGGGTGATAGTGATGGTTGGGTGGTGAAGAAGTTTATAGTAATGATGATGTTGTTGTTGTTGAAGATGGTGATGTGTGGTGATGATGGTGGAGAGTGGTGGTGGGGAGAGGAGATGGTGGTGGAAGTTGTGGAAGGCCAGTAGAGGAGGGAAGATGGAGTGTGAAGGAATTGGAAGAAGTGGTGGTGGATTTTGTGGAATTGGTGAAGATTGGTGGAGGAATTGGTGGTGAATGGGTGGAATTAGTGATTGGGTAGGTGGTGGATGGTCGGAGATGATGACCAGAGGTCGATGGCATGCGACAGTCACTGGGGAGGGCGACGGTCAGAGGTAAGGAAAGGAGGAGAGGAGGTGGGGGTTGGTGGGAGAGAAGAAGATGGAGAGAAAGAGAAGTAGAGAGGTTTAAGGATAGAAAGAAAGATGGGAAAGTGAGAGAGAAAGAGAGAGGAAAAGGGGCGGTACGGTGGATTGGCAGGGACATGGGAGGAGTAGGGAGCAATTAGGGAAGAAAAGGGAAGAAAGAGAAAGAAAGAACAGAAAAGAAAGGAAAAAATGAAAGAAGTGAAAAAGAAAAAGGAATAAATAAATTAATATATTTAAAATTAATAAAATAGAATAAGCTAAGGAGAATGGGGTAGTGTTGGCAGGTTGGCCACGACGGAGCAAGGGAAAAAGAAGAAAGGAAAAGAAAAAAAGGAAAGGAAAACAAGCAAGAAAATAAATATTATTATATTCGGTAAATTTTGTAACCCTGGATCCAAGATGTACATGTCACAGTATCAGTATTTAATACGGTGTATATATTTGATTTGATTTTCTGGTAGTCAAATTTATCGAGTTTCAGTTTCAGATATTATTTCCTAATATTTTTATTTTTCAGAATTTTTTAGAATTTTTCTGAATTATTTGGAAAACCTCCGTTTCAGTGTCGACTGATACCGATAATTGACTCTATGATTTTTAATTTACAAACGGAGTTGAATTTCAAGAATCTATATTCAAATTGTTCTTAAAATCATATTTTTAACCTTAGCGTTATTTTGGGGATTTTTCTGAATTATTCAAAATTCGGCATAATGGTGTCGACCGGTATTGACGATACATTCGAGGATCTTAATTTGCAAATCAGACTAAATTTCTTGAATCTAATCTTACATTATTCCTTCAAGTAATATATTTTATTTTATGAAATTTTTGAGATCTATTCAGAACTAGTCAAATTTTACCCGATAAAATAATATTAAATAAATTCCTTTTTCTTTCTTCTCTTTTCTATCTTCTCCTCCAACATCCTTCTTCCTTCCCCTATAAGACAATCGACTCTCTTCCACCACCTCTTCTCTCTTCTCTTCTCCCTTTAATTCTCTTCCCCTCTTTGTAATTTAATCTCTTTTCACTCTCTCTAATTCAATCTCTCTTTACATCTCTCTCCCCCCAATTCACATCTCTCTCCCTCCTTCTCCAAGACCAGTGCCCCAATCCACCGCTGGTGCCCCCTCCAACCATTCCATCACCGCCGACTAACCCCAGTGGCTACTCCCAACTCCCTTTCTTCCTCTCCATCTCTTCTAATCTCCACCACCTTCAATTTCACAAAAATCCAATGCTAACTCCATCATCTTCTTCCTCAAAATCAACCACCACTTCCATCAAATTAACTCCTTCACCATCTCCCATAACCCATATCTCCACCAACACCCAACCTTTCACCCCAAACTACCAAATTCTCCAACATTATTATCAATCAACAGCACCACAGTCACCATCTACGCCACACCCCCATCTCCCACTCTCCATTTCTCTCCTTCGGCCACCAAGGCTCCCACATTCGCGCCGTCCCTCTCCTGGTCGGCGGCGCTACCTCTGGCCGGCCAAGCCGCGGGCCAAACTCCCTCCCAACTCCTTTTTTTCCTCTCTTCTTCCTTTTCTTCTTTCCTTCTTTTCTTTTCTTTTCTTTCTTCATTTTTTCTTCTCTCTCTACCTCTTTATTTCTCTCTCTCCCCCCTATGTTGGATCCAACACAGCAACTTAAACCCGACCCAATAAACCCAAACCCAAAACCCATTAACCCATATTCATTTAAGTTTGTTGGGTCCGGATTATCGGATCTGAACCTGACCCAATAAACAATCAAAACCTGATCATTAAGAAAGGTAATTTAACATAAAAAACCCCTGACAAGTTATACTATTTGCATTTTATACATTTATTTCATATTTAACCCAATTTTAATGATTTTAATATTCAGGCGATATCTTGAGCATGTGGAGTCCCATTTTGATGATTCTCGAATCGTTGCAATCGTAGAAATGAGAGCTACATTCTCATTATCACTACGTGAGTGTTTTTTATAAGTGATATTTCAATGTATTAAATAAAAACTAATTCATTAAATAGTGTTTATCATTTAATAAATCCTGTAATTGCATTTATTGTTTAATAAATCATGTGATTGGTAAAACACTTTAATTAAAATATAAATGTATGCTTTTTAAATATGATATCTTCAATAAAATAATCTTTTATTGTGATTCATAAAATATTAATGAATTATCTACATGTTGGGTACGTATTATACGGTAGATTAGAGGATTCCCAGACTAATAAATTAGTAATTATCTAAATGGTTGTGAAGAATTTGAAAATAAATAATTATTTATATTTTTTTATGATATCAATAACAGTAATAACATAAAAAATGGTATAACAAGTACTGGTATATATACCGATTGACATTTATTTGATATTAACTATATCACCTCGACATTGTCCCTGTTACCTGAACCACGAGAATAACTACTGATATATTAGATACTGTTAATTCATGTTAAGCATGTGTTTGTTATAATTGTGGACATCATTATTTCATGTATTTATATCATCACACACTGATACTCTATTACACTATATTACACTATATATTGTTATTTCATGTGCTTGTATTACTGTTATACTGGATACTACTATTTCATGTTCATGTACCACTGATACACGGATATGCTATTCCACTGAATACATTATTTCATATATTTGTATCATCGTTGTATGGATACTCTGTACACAGTTATTTCATGTTGTCATAGATTTCATGTATACATGTGTTGAATATTCATGTATTCAAATTGCATGGATCACTGTTCATTTTACCTGAATTAATCGTTACTTGAATATTCATATACTCCTGTTATATTGCATACTTGTTCTTATTACTGCATTACTGATAAAATTCTGTTGTTACATGTTATAAACATTGTTATTCAGCTAGGCCAATCTGTATCTTGGTAACCTTGTTATTAGCACAGTACACTGTCGTCCGGTAGAATATGTGTGAAACTAGGTGCCACATAGAGTAAAGTGTCACATCACACCTATACATGGTGGGGGCCACCTCTTGAGTCCGTGGAGGTCACCTCTAAAATTCTCACTCTGCCTGGTATTGGGTGACGAGAATGTCTCCGGTACTCTTACTATCGATATTGTTATTGATCAGACTCAGTACTTCTGTTACTTGATATACATGTTATACGCACGGTCATGCTGGCGTCCGACACAAAGTGTGTGAAACTAAGTGTCATATAGAACAAAGTGACACACCATATACATAGTGAGGGCCACTTCTTGAATCTGTGAGGGGTTATCTCTAGAATCCCACATCATGGGTGTTGGCATGATGAAGACATTCTCAGTGTACTAGTTATTTAGACTCAGTACATGATACATTTAAACACCCAACAATGATGACGTTAGGAATGCCTCGTACGTAGGCACCCTCTCGTTCGGATAATGGCACCCGTATGTCATGTTCGGATGGGTTCGACTGGAGTATGGGCTCAGGTATAAACTACTAGTGGTATGGGATACTAGAAGAGATTGATTAAAATATCACATGACATGTTCGATACATGTATATTATTGTCCATTTATACTGTTATACTTTTTACTATCTTATCTACCATCATGTCACATATATACTTTGCACTTCTTGTATTCTTCACAGACACGTTATTCATGTACACGTATACTCTGTATTCCATGTATTCCATATGTTTTCGTCATATTAAGTATGGTTATCATGTGTACTTCATGTATACATGTTCATATTATTTAAATTATTCACGTTACTATCATATCATTTTCACTAGACTTTAAACATTAAATGAAAAATAATAAAAGATGATATATGTTACTTATACAAGTTGACTATATTGAAATGTCACTAAATGTTATATCATATTTCACATACTGACAATAACATATAAATAGTATAACTCCTATTGATTATAATAACCTAATAGTATAAAGGTAGATGATATATATAAGACTCTTCCTGATAATAGTAATTTCTATTCATGTTATATAATTGTATAAGATTATAGTAGTATCATAACATGTATGCTAGATAATACAACTGTTATAGTTATACCGATCGTTAGCATAATTATATTGTATCACTGGTAGTTAAACATATTATATATTATTATGCTTGTACTACTATTATAATATATTATTACTCCTTTTATTTTACCACTCACTAGGTTACTTTCTGACAATCCTAAGTTTACATGTCCAGATTGGAGATCTAGGATATCGTAGTACCTGATATTTTATGGGATATAAATAGGAGACTCCTCATCTATGTTATTTATAGATATCTTTATTATTCAGTCTTTATTTCCTTATTTATCTCTGTTTATAAATATATCATGATCATTGACCCATTGCAGGTACTCTTGTGCTCATTAAAGCTGAAATTATTATGTATATTGTATTTATTTTCTTGTACTGAAGCTTACTGTACGTATATCAGGGTATTTTTACAATGCGTATGTACGTCGTCATAGCGTCCCCTTATTCGCGGGATTGAGGCGTTGAAAATTTTGACTAATCCAGAAAAAATCTCTAAAGTTTCTTAAAATAGAAAATATTATCCTGCTAAATTCTGTAAAATCAAAATTAATCTGATTTGTAAATTAAAAATCCTGGAATCGATCGGTTTCACCGATCGACACCAATTCGGTCGAATTTTGATTAAATCAAAAAAATCTTTAAAAAGTGTTTAAATAGAAAATACGATCTTGAGGAACAATGTGAAAGCAGTTTCTAGAAACTTAACTCTATTTGTTAATTAAAAATCTTGAATGAATTAGTGATACTGATCGATACCTGTTTTAGAAGATTTTGCAAATAATTTTAAAAAATTCCAGAAAATCATGAAAATTCACAATATTAAAAAATAGTATTTGAAACTGAAAGTAGTCAAATCTGACTATCAGAAAGGTCAAATCAGGTAGTACACTAGGATCAGGTCCCAGGTTCGGACTCAAGCTGAGCTGGAATCCAAATATCCGGATCCAATACCAAATGATAATAAAAATAACAATAAAAGAAAAATAAATACGAAAAAATAGAAAAATACAAGAGAAAAATCGGGACACGTATCCGAATACGTATTCTGGGAATAGGGTGTTACAAAGAAGATCCAACCAAGTGATAGATGGAACACATTTTGAAAGTTTAAAGAAGATAAAAATATTAAAGACAAGTGAAACCAAACATGACATGAGATACAAGAAGTTCCTTGCTATTACCAACTTGAAACTTTGTAGGCTGTCTAAAAATCACTGAGGACAAGCTTAGGATGCAGACCTCACCAAACGCGAGTCTCAAGTCAGACGCGAGAATAGATCTCAATCCAAACACGGATATCATCATACAGAAAAAAACGCGAAGGTCGCATTCAAAGGCTAGACGCGACACACCTCCTCATCAAGCGTAAGCCTAGGTAGCTCTACACTTTGCATCAAACGTGAGCCTGTGAGCTCTGCGTCCCACTCAAATGTAACCCTAAGAAGCGTATAAGCTCCGCGTCTAACAACAAAGCGAGGTCCGCATTCAATGCGAGATTCACGTTTCTGTTGTAATTGACCCTTCATTACATTACTAGGTCAATTAATACCCAAAAAAAGTAAGAAGTTAATCCCCATTATAAAGTAATTCTAGGAGACAATTCTACCCCTGAATTCCCCCATAAATTGCTATGAAATCCATAAGGGAAGGGGCCCTTCCTTTGGCCTTTTTCTGGAGGATTTTTGGGGGGGGGAGAGAGAGATAAAGGAAGAGAAGTTTTTTCTTTAAAAAGACTCTAACGTTTGCTGCGTTCAAGTGGAGTTATTTCAATCTCTTCAAGAGCATCCTCAAGATGATCCAAGAGGAGATTTTCGTTCAGCCGATCAATGGAGAACAAGATTCACTCTCCATTAACACACGAGGAACCCAGTTTTAGACAAAGAGGAGATCCATTCAAATCCTCCTCTCTTTTGTAATCGAATTTTGATCCATTGTAATCTTCTTTGTAATCAATATGAATTTTTACAAATCAAAATTTTCAAGGGAAGAACAAAAGATGGCGACTTCATTGGGGACGTTTTCTCTACCGATGAGAAGATTGTAACACAAGCTGACGTCAAACTCCTTAGGTCAATGGTCGAATCACGAGTTCGACCAAGAGAAATTTGAAGAATTTCTCTCTTCAGGCTTCAAAGCCCAAAGGCATCGCGGTAATACCTCAAAGTCTCTTTGGAGACTCACTCTCAAGTTACTTTAGGGACTTCTCCAAAAGCGACCTGTGCAATTGCTTACAACGCAAGCAGCGTCAGTTCCAACGAGGCCCTATAGCCCATATGGAATGTGGCAACGTCTCTCAGGAGACTTATAGGGCCAATGTATCGGCTCATGGTCGAAAAGATGGTGGAGACCAATCTCCCCATCACTTTCCTCTCCAGACTCTGCAATTTCAGGTTGCCGGGAGTTCCCAATAACCCTTGTGACTCAATCAGAATGCTGAGCGTCGACAAACGTGTCACGCTCGTCAACAACAGACTCGTGTTCAACCTTTGGCCAAGCCAAAATGCTAGGTCCGCATTTTACTATCAGAACGTGAGACTCACGTTCAACCTTTGGCCAAGCCAAAACGTGAGGTCCGCGTTCCATTGCCAGAGCACGAGATCCGCGTTCAGTCTTTTGCTAAAGCAAAATGTGAAGTCCACATTTATAAACCAAAACGCGAGGTTCGCGTTTCTCTGCCAGAATGTGAGACTCGCGTTAAAGAGCAAGGCCTATCAAAACACGACCTTGGCGTTTCTACACCTAAATGCGAAGTCTGCAGCCAGCCTTCGAAGGTTAAGAGGAGTGCTGAACTAGAAAGCTCTCACCCACATGAGTTTGAGGCTGGTTCTTTAGATACCCCTACAATGGATCTGAGGGACTACTTGAAAAAGAAGCGAGATGTATATCAAATCCCTCCTCAATACTGCTTGCTACGAGTGACTCATCATGATAGTACTCTCCAAGTATCATTGTAGTTCGCATATGAGCAAACCATTGGTCTTCAATCAGCTGTCAGCGATCCCATCTTCTAACTCAGTCAAGAAGCGTCGCTTCCGTAAGAAATGATCATTTTCTGATGGGAGTATCCTGATGTGACTTTCAACATGGTGGGTTCAAACATCACACCAAGTAAGTCGAAAGGGAAACAGTTGGCCATCTGTTCTAGGAATCCAATATCGAACCTTCTTCAGATTTGAAAGAAATACTGATAGAACCTAAAGGGATCCACCAACACACTCGAATTCGGACTGGTGTAATAGCCCCGGTAGACTACAATGCTTTGGCCAAGGGAGTTAAGGAAAGCGATGAGTACTCCGCTATCACAGAATCTCAATCATCAAACTCTTATATGGAGAAGGAGGCCTTTGCATTTATGGCCGAAACTCTAGAAGTGGTGGCTAAGAGGTTCAAAGAGCAAGCTAGGGTGCAGAAGGACTAGTAGGAGATGCTTCAGGTCCAGCAAGAATCTATCGACGACCTCAAGGCGATGATAACTCAGTTGCTGACAAACTAAAAGAAGAGCTCGAAGGGATCCAAGCCTAATACTTCCTCTAGCAAGAACAAAGAGAAACATAAGCAAAGAGAAAATTCTTCTTCTGAGAAAACTAAAAGTGATAACAACTCCAATTCTGAACCTCCCAAATCTTCATCCAAAGAGAAGGATGGTTCAGAAAATGGAGGTTGACACTCTAAGCGGATGAACGAACTTGAGAAACGCCTAGAGGCCATTGCTAATTGCAGTAATCTCTAGGAGCTGAGAATAGTTCAACCATATTCGATAGAGTGGGATGCTACACCTTATCCCCCATGTTCAACGTACCAACCCTGCACACCTTTGACAGTAAGGGGTCACCGAGCCAACATATATACTACTTTAAATCCCAAACCAGAAATGTAGTATCGAACGATGCCATCATGGCTAATTTATTCATTAGTACCCTCAAGAGTGTGGCCTTTGAATGGTTCATGAAGCTTCCCGATAGCTCTATGAAGACCTAGGCCAATCTCGAGAAGCTATTTTTGGCTCTTTTTTTCGAAGACGATACAGAAATATCGGTGCCAACTCTCCTTGTAACAAAACAGAAGAAAGGAAAGTCCATCAAATTGTTTGTAGAGAGGTTTCGGAGTATGGCACTTTGATGTCCGAGTGGCATGACGCAGTTTACACTGGTAGAGATTTTCTGTCACAATTTGCAAACTGCACTCTTGACGCAAATAGGTGTAGCCAAATGTCGCACTTGAAAGCAATTGGTGCTAAAAGGCGAGCAAACAAAGGAGATCATCGTCAGGGTTAAGGCTGAAGTGTAACACCTCGATTTGCTGGTACGGAGATGTTACTTGACGTATATACGCATGTCAAAAATATGCTCACGTATATACGCTAAGCATCAGTACAGGCAAGAATCAGAGTACGAAAGTACGTGGTGTATTATACATTCCAACATAAGAGTATAATCATAAAATTATCACAGAATATGATATAATACTATAAGAATATTACATCAACGATAGGAGCAAATGTGAGAATACAAAGAGGTATACAATTATGAACAGTACAAAAGATGTTCATGAGTTATAAAAGAAAAACTCGAGAGTCTAACAGGGGGCTGAAAGGAAAGGGCTCTGGACAGTCTGCTGATGATCCATGTTTCTACTGCGCATCTCTGATCAGCCACTGGGAGAATCACAAGCTTCAAGCTCCAAGTTTCAAGCTCCAAGATCTGGATATACAGATCTCGGGGAGCCAGAAACTCCCCAACGAGTGGTGTAATGAATATCAAGTGGCGTGCAGGGACCAGCACATGTGTTTTGATAAATATGAAGAGAAAAGCGTGAATAGAAAATCATGTTGTCATCACAGGCACACAGAATGCAGTGAGACATCAAGTAATATATCAAATATAAATATGGATAAAACTAGTTATACAAGCTCAGACTTTGGATTCATGAGATTGATACATCGAGGAGATAATCCAAAGAAGGAAACCTTTATCATATATCATATACCCTATATTACCATCATCTGAGTTCATACAACCTGAATTGGCCTCAGTGTAGCAGAAATGGAATGTCAGGAGTAATTATTGGGTCACAGAGATCATATACAAGTGATGGATAGGATAACTTAATCGTACAATAATAACAATCAATATCGCCTATTATTCTAATTATTTTTTTCAGTATCCTATACCACTGGCAGTTCACACGGGTCCGCACTTTGGCAGAGCCTAATCTGAACTCTGATGTACAGACACCATTATCCGAATGAGGACGTGATTCAATAACAGTCGCTCCTGACTTTATTATTATTTGGTAATTAAGTTATATCTGATACAGGGTCATGTGTTGTGTCACAAGCATGCCAGTACAATCAGTAAATAAGAGGTCAGAAAAATCACGGTAGCAACCCAAAATCATAATTAGTAAAATAGGATGTCCAGCTCAAGTTATACAGCATGAATTGTTGGATTATAATAATAAGGCAAGTCATGTACAGGAGTAAGTTAATGTGCTATAATTTAGATTATCTGATAATAAATATCAGTACCGTCTGATATTTCAATCATCTCCCTATCAGTGTCTCACACCACTAGTAGTCCGTACTAGGATGTGTACTCTAGTAGAACTCATTTGGATCTGATATGTGAGTACCAGTACCTGAATGAAGGAGACACCAAATATCCCACATTCCTAATATTATTATTGTTACGTGACAGGTGCTGGATCAGGAGGGTAGAAAGACGACGGACACGATAGTGGATACGTAGAGGTGGCCCCTACAGATATTAAAAGATGGCCCCCATCGCGTGTGTAGTGTGACACTTTGCTCTGTGTGGTACGTAGCTCTACATCATATGCATTACGGGTAATAGGTGCAAAGAGGATGCGATATGGATACCTAGAGGTGGCCCCACGGATACCAAGCGGTGGCCCCCACCACCTGTGTGGTGTGGCACATTCGCCATCCCTCTGGGTTCAGGTACATGAGATGTGATGTCGGTAACAAGTCAGGAGTTAGACATCAGTTATTGGGTGATTAATAGGTCAGTTGACATGATACCAAAAAACATATAATGAAATTTTCAAACTCTTCACAACCAGCAAAAAAATACATAGAGTTAAGCACAATCAAGCGGAGCTAAGCAAGCTAGAGGCACGTCTAGCGAACAGTATTTAATCACTAAAGCATTTGGCAGAGCTACCAGGACGACTCGACTTAAAATACGAGTTTGAAATCTGCAGGGTTTCTCCTAAGCGAGTCTAGTGATAAAGCACTGAGCGCTAAACACGCCCATCAAACGGAGCTGAGAGACCCAGAGGATCTAAGTGCTCTCCTTTTTTGAGGAAGTAGGCCAGAGCCTAGAGGCTGAAGTACCTGCAGTAGGTGTTAGTACCAACATATATACACAGATAGAAATAATAATGGGAGAATTGTGGATCGGTCACCTCGTGACGGGGCTATCATGAAAAATTCAAAGGTATAAGACCAAAATCTATTGGATAGTCTAGTCCGAAGGCTGAGGAGGCAAAACCACTCCGCCAAAGCTACCACTAAACCCACAAGGGTACAGGGAATGGTACCCATTGGGTAGCCCAAAAAGTGGTCTCTGTGACGCCGTTACCTTATCGGGTAGGTTCGTCCAAAAACTCTATCTGCAACCTGCACCACCATTAGCCCAACCACAGGCATATACACAGAAATCGACTACACTATTACAGGCATTTGTTACATCGATACAGATGCATCACAATATACAGGCCCACAACACCAATATGGACATCACATGGTACAATATACATATCCACAAAATATAATATAAATACAATTCACCCGTCGAAGCAGAGAAACCCAGAAAAAGAGGTGAGAACACTCGCCTATCAATCTTCATAAAATGCCGACAATTGCAGAAATCCAATTCAACGTCAAAGTGCTCAATATAATAAAATATATGTATATTTTTAGAGAGAGAATAAAAGAGAGAGGAGAGAAGAGAGAAAGAATTAGAGAGAGAAATAGAGAAGAGAGAAGAGAGAAGAGAGAAAGAATTAGAGAGAGAAGAAGAGAGAGTTTCAGGAGAAAGAGAGGAGAAGAGAGGGAAGGGAGGGGAAGCAGTCGCCTCCACCCTGCTTACGGGCAGGGCCAGGGGCCCCAGCCCTGCCATACCCTGGCCACAGTCACGTGACCATGAGGCACTGTGGGTGGCGCCGGCCTCCTCAAGAGGAAGAGAGGTAAGGGGTGATGGTGTGGTGAAGGTGGTGATGGTGTGGTGAAGGTGGTGACGGAGGTGGTGTTGTTGGGTGATGGTGAAAGTGGACAAGGTGAAGGTGGTGGTTGTTGTAGTGGAGGTATTAAAGATGGTGGTGGGATGAGTGGTTGGTAGTGGTGATGTGAGGAAGAAGAAGATGAAGATGGTGTTGATGGAGGAGGTAGAGGAAGAAGTGGAGGAGAGGGGAGGCTGAAGTTGGGGGCGCCACCGGAGCCATGGTGGATCTCACCGGTGTCGGTTCAGAGGAGGTGGAGGCATAACCGGTTTGGGAGAGAGTGGGGGGAGAGTGGGGGAGAGAGTGAACTGGAGAGCGCGGGAGAGAAAGAAAGTGGAGAAGAAAGGGAATGGAGAGAGATTTGGAGATTGTGAGAGAGGGAGAGAGAATTCTAAGAGAGAGGGAGGAAGAGGAGGCACAAGTCTGGCCAGGGGAGAAGATGGAAAAGAAAGAAAGAAAAAAGAAAAAAGAAAGAAGAAGGAAAGGGAAAAAAGGCGGAAGATATTATGGGGGTGGTTGGGTGGTGGAGAAAAATGGAAAAGAAAAGAAGAGAAAAGATTGTGGTGGAGGAATGAAAAAGAAAAAAGGAAAGGAAAAGAAAAGAAAAGAAAAGAAAAGAAAGAAGGAAAATATCCCGGTATAAACCCCGGTTCTAGGAAAGCACTAAAAACACAGGAAAAGTAGGAAAAATAGAGTAACTCAAAAAGGTCTCTAAAAATTCTCAAAAATAGTAATATTATTTTAAGGACTTTAGTGAAATCAGATTTGAGAAATTCAATCCTATTTTCAAATTAAAAATCTTAAAATTTACCAGTGGTACGGTCGACATCAAAATCGACCGAACTTCGATAAATTCAGAAAAATCCATAAAAATGTGTTAAGATAGAAAATGAGATTCTAAGAAGTAATGTGAAAGTAATTTATAGAAATTCAACTCCATTTGTAAGTTAAAATTTTGAGAACCGATCGGCGGCACCGGTCGACACCGATTTTGAAGGTTTTGTAATTTAATTCTGAAAAATTTCAAAAAATCATGAAATATCTAAAATATTAGAAAATGATATTTGAAACTGAAATCGATCAAATCTAACTACCGAAAAGACCAAATCGAGCAATACCCTAGGAACGAATCCCTAGTTCAGAGTAGGGTTAACTCTAAGTCCACGAATGTGGATCTAGTGCAAAACAATCACATAAATAATCATAAAATAAAAATAAATATGGAAAGTAAATCAAAAAATATGATCAAAAAGTCTAAATACGTATCAAGTACATATTCCGAGAATGGGGTATTACACGAAGAAAAAGATAGCAAGTCGAGACCTGATAAATCAACACTATGCGCTCCAGAAGCATCTTCTTAACCAAGAAGAAGGGACACTCTTGCAATAGAGGTCAAATTTCCTTCCAAGCCTAAATCGGCTTGAGGGAATAGCTCTGCCGAGCAGGCACGAGCTAAAAAGAAATATTCTTTTAAGGATGAGCATGTTGTCTCCCTGTTTAAGTTGCTTCACAAAAGTAACAAGCTCAAGCTGTCAGGGGTAAGACGTCCCAAATAGGTGGGAAAGACAGATGGCATCAACTACTGCTTATACCACAGGATGCTCTGGCCTCCCAACAAAAGTTGCTACATCTTCAAAGATCAACTCCAGGCTCTCATTGATGCGGAGGTGCTCAAACTCCATTTAGAACAAAAGACGGCTAATATAACAGCAATGGCACCCCTTCAATCTAGCGGAATCTCCCCTAGCACCAGCCAAAGTACTTCCCATCCCAAAAGGATAATTAAGGGTGATCAATACTGATCTCGACAAAAAAAAAAACCTAATCGAAAACCAACAATGGACGACCGCCACAAACAGGAAGTCCAAAGAAAAGGCTAGATCATCTTCTAAGAATGTGGTGAGCGTCTCTGCAAGAGAAATTGAAGAAGGTATCCGATTCCCTCACCAGTTCAGGAGAAGAGGAGTCTGCCTTTCCTGCTGACATATGTGCTCCTTCCACGTCAAAGACTCAATCCGGCAAGCAGTATTTGAAACAGTATGGTGAGATGATAGCAAGCTCTCCCCATCTAGTCAAAGAGACAATTAAGCCGCCCGTGAAGCAACCTGTGGACAAACAGAAGGAGCATTGCTACGCCAAAGCTCTTCAAAAGGGTGACGTGGGACCACCAACTCTCTTTCGCTTTGATATCTTGCTCTAGTTTGCCAACATTCCTGCCCAGATTACTCTTTCCTAAGACTTTTCAAGTAAATGAGTGAGGCTCTAAGAGAAGCACTGGCAAATTCTGAGGTTTTACTAGCTCAAATTCCTTCCCTGCCAGAGGAGAAAAATGATGAACACTGTCATCAGGCTTTTAGACATTCTCCACGCATCACATTCTCTCCAGAGGATATGCAAATCTGAAAAACACCTAGAGGGGGGGGGGGGTGAATAGGTGTTAATGCTAATCTAATGATCTTTTTAAATAAGTATGAGAGAATGATGCAATCGGTCACTCAAAATAAGAAATTGAAGCCGAATTCCCCGTGAAGGGCTCTAGAACTTCTCCTCTTTGATTCCTCTAGATTATGAGTTGAGGCACGTAATTACTTTCTTGTTGAGATGAGTAAAGACCAAAAAATGCAAGTACTGAAATGGATGCATTAACAGAGTGCAAGCAAGAAGTATCACAAGATATAAATGTAAAGCAATGAAAAACAATAAGGAAACTAATCGCAAACACAAGGAATTTGTTTCGAGGTTCGAGCCACCGCTCTACGTCCCCGCCTTCACCACCGTGAAGGATTTCTACTATATCCACCGAGGAAACTACAAGAGGTCTACACAAGACCGGAGTACCGAACTCCCACCAATCCAATCCTCTTCACAAGAGGGATCTCAACACAAAGAACAACAAGTAACAAGGTGATCAAAAAAGGACCACAAACTTCTCTCTTACAACTCCTTATAGAATAGAATGATTTTTGGCTCAAGAAGTGTAGTGAGAAAAATTCAGTTGAAAAGAGTAAGAAAAATCTTTAAAACAACTGAAAAACTTTGACCAAGAATGCACTTTAGAATTGAGAGCTTTGAAAAACTTTTCTTCTCTTTTTGAAACACAAAACAATGGGTATTTTTCTTGATTTTTGCAAGTGACCAATGCCATCTATTTATAGGGATTAGAGGAGATCTAATCATGATTATAACTAGTTTAATAGGTCAGAAAATAGCCCCCAAAGTTTCAGAGATAGCTGACTAAAACGTCACAATCAAATCCAATGATCAAAACTCTGAAAACTAGCCGTTGGGGCTGCTGGCGGCTGTCGGTCGACCGGCAGTCCATTGGCAAACTAGCCGTTGGACTCGGTCGACCGGTCGGCCGACCGGAGACTAAATAAAAATGATCTCTTTGTTCTGTCGGTCGACTGGCCCGATCTACCGACAAAACCCGAGAGCAAGGGTCTTTCAGTCGGTCGACCGGTCCGGTCGACCGGCAGACGTGCACAAACGTGCACGCCAAAACCACAAGGCCTGGTCAACTGGTGCGGTCGACCGATCAGTCCTGAACTAGAGCCGGTCGACCGCCGTGTCGACCGTTGGGCCTGAAACAGGATTTATATAGGAAAATTTTTGAACTTTGAAAAATTTTCAAAATAATTTTGTGAGGCTATATGATTAAGTAGCATGCTGTAAGGGTTGGTATACATGATATAAATAAGATGTAAAAATATAAAATAATTTGAGTCGTGTATAACCATCAAGACATGCACCTAAATCAATTAACCAAAACAAAAACCGTATTTTGAAAAATGAAAGTGTGTGTGTGTTTTCTTGAGCCAATTTATCATAACCAAATTCTTTAACAAACTAATTCTTACAAAGGTTCTAGGTGACTACAAGGTCTTCAAATGGGCTCCTCCATATGCGATTTTGAAATAGCTTATATCCTTGAACCTGAAATGAATCAATCTTGAGTCAAAAATACCTTCCTTTAAGGAAGAAGAAATCTTGAATCCATAGAACCCTAAAACACACTTAAACACTAAAACATGATTAGTATAAATAACTATATATGTTTTGTAATCATCAAAACTAAAAAACGGGGTGATTGTAACCTTGGGCCAACAATCTCCCCCTTTTTGATGATGACAAAACATATGAGTTATTTAACAAAAACATGAGAAAGGAGCTTGGAAGCTCCCCCTCAAATCATGCTATATACATGAATGGCTATATACATGAAAAGTAGAAACTAAGAACTTTGGCATAAGAGATACATAGGAATTCAAAACATATTGCTCAAAAGTCATAATTCAAAAACTAGCCTTTTATACCTCAAAATCTAAAACTCAAAATTCAAAACTAACTTGTTATAACTTAAAACTCAAAACTCAAACTAACTTTAACTCAAAACTCAAAACTAACTTGTTATATCTTTAAACTCAAAATAACTCTTCAAAACTCAAAATGCATAACTCAAAACTCAAAATAAGCTAACTTTTCTTTTTCTCCCCCTTTTTGTTATATATTAAAAAGGGTAAACATTGTTTTAAAAAGTTTTCATGATTCCATCACACAAACATTCAGTTCACCACAAATAAAGGAAAATCTAGCATAGTCTAGTGGTTTTGTAAAAATATCGGCAAGTTGAAAATCGGTAGAAATATATTCAATTTTAATATCACCTTTCTCATAATAATCTCGAAGAAAGTGATATCGAATGTCAATGTGCTTAGTCTTACTATGTCGATTTGTATTTTTGGTCATATGAATAGTACTAGTATTATCATAAAATATTTTAATATGGTCAAAATGCAAATCATAGTCAAGGAGAGTATGTTTCATCCAAAGAACTTGTGCACAACAAGCTCCGGCCGGAACATACTCCGCCTCGGCGGTAGAGAGGGTTACCAAATTTTGCTTTTTAGAGGACCATAAAACAAGACAATTACTAAGAAATTGACATATTCCACTTGTACTCTTCCTATCCACTCTACAACCCGCATAGTCGGCATCCGAAAAACTCATCATGAAAAATTGTCCGGTCTTCGGATACCAAAAACCCATTTCAATTGTGCCCTTAAGGTATCTAATAATGCGTTTTACCGCAATCAAATGGGACTCTTTAGGACACGATTGAAATCGAGCACAAAGACATACACAAAACATAATGTCCGGCCTACTAGCCGTTAAATACAACAAGCTACCAATCATGCTACGATAAAGCTTAATGTCTACACTTTTACCTTGTTCATCCTTATCAAGCTTTGTGGTGGTAGCCATAGGAGTTTTGCTTGTCTTAGCCCTTCAAGCCCAAATCTCTTGATAAGTTCCTTCGTATACTTGGCTTGATTGATGAACATCCCATCCTTCCTTTGCTTGATTTGGAGACCAAGAAAATAGTTAAGCTCGCCCATCATAGACATCTCAAATTTCTCCTTCATGCATGATTCAAAAACTTTGCAAAGATTTTCATTAGTAGAACCAAATATGATATCATCAACATATATTTGAACTATAAGTATATCATTTTCAATATGTTTTGTAAACAAAGTAGTATCTATTTTTCCTTTATTAAAACTATTAGAAATTAGAAATGAAGAAAGTCTTTCAAACCAAGCCCAAGGGGCTTGTTTTAAACCATAAAGAGCTTTGTCAAGTTTGAAAACAAAATCCGGATGTGTAGGATCAATAAACCCAGGGGGTTGTTCAACATACACCTCCTCTTCAATAAATCCATTTAAGAAAGCACTTTTTACATCCATTTGAAAAAGTTTAAAATCTTTATAAGAAGCAAATGCAAGTTCATCCGTATGGCTTCAAGCCGTGCTACGGGTGCAAAGGTTTCCTCAAAATCGATACCTTCGACTTGAGTGTAACCTTGGGCCACTAACCTAGCTTTATTCCTAACAACATTTTCTGACTCATCCAACTTGTTCTTAATATCCACTTAGTACCAATTGTTGGTCAATCGTAGGGCCTAGGAACAAGATGTCAAACTTGATTGCTCGAATTGATTGAGCTCCTCTTGCATGGCTAGCAACCAATATGAGTCGCCCTCGGCTTCGAGGATGTTCTTTGCTTCAAAGTGAGAAATAAATGCATAGTGCCCACAAAGATCATGAAATTTAGAACGAGTAGTTACCCCTTTTGATACTTCATCTATAATAAGGTCCTTGGGATGATGTGGATTGTATCTCCAATCTTTTGAAAGTGGTTGAGTAGTCTCCACTTCAACTTCTTGAATTTCATTTCCTTGAACCTCATTTTCTTGAACTTCATTTCCTTCATCCTCCTTTAGCATGTCTTCAAGAGTAGGTGAGTCCTTCAAAGTAGTTCTCTCCATGTCTTCATTTAGGGAATCTATTTCTACAACATTCTTAACAAACACATTAGATTCCTCAAACTTTACATGTATAGATTCTTCAATAGTCTAGGATGACTTATTGAAAACTCTATAAGCTTTACTAGTATTAGAGTAATCAACAAAAATTGCTTCATAAGACTTTGCATCAAATTTACCTAAATTATCTTTAGTATTCAAAACAAAACATTTACAACCAAAAACTTTAAAGTATGAAACATTTGGCTTTCTAGAAAAATAGATCTCAAAAGATGTTTTTGAAGTGTTTTTGTATAAGAAAACTCTATTTGATATGTAGCAAGATGTGTTAACAGCCTCAGCCCATAGATAATGAGGGAGACCATATTCATTTATCATTGTCCTAGCCATCTCTTGTAATGTACGATTTTTTCTCTCAACGACTCCATTTTGTTGTGGAGTTGTAGGACAAGATAGTTCATGCTTAATTCCATGTTCTTCACAAAAAGTGATAAAGGGTTGGTTATTGAATTCATCACCTCTATGACTTCTTATTCTTAAAATAGAAGAATCTTTTTCCTTTTCAACTCTTTTCTTAAAGGCTTGAAAATATGAAAAGGCTTGATTTTTATGTTCTAAAAAGAAAACCCAAATAAAACGCGAGAAATCATCAACTAAAATGAAAGCAAAACGATTCCACTTAGACTTTTGGTTTGAGTAGGACCAAACAAATCCATATGGATCAACTCCAAGGGTCGTGATGTCATGATATCCTTGATTGACTTGAAAGAGGACTTGGTTTGTTTTCCAAGTTGGCACGCATCGCAAATGCGGTCCTTTTCAAAGTTCAAGCAAGGAATACCTTTCACCATTTCCTTGTTGTTTAATCTAGATAGATAGTCAAAAGAAATGTGATCTAATCTCCTATGCCACAACCAAGAGTCATCATCGAGGGCTTTCAAACAAGTAGCATTGCATAAGCATATTAGACATGTCAACCATGTATACATTGTTTTCACGAAATCCGGAAAATATACATGCATTGGATTGTCTATCAATAACTCTACATGCTAGGTTATCAAAAACAACATCAAAACCTTTGTCACAGAGTTGACTAACACTCAATAGATTATACTTGAGGCCATCAACTAAAACAATATTTTCTATTAAAGGAGATGTACCAAGTTTAACATTACCAATGCCAATGATTTTTCCTTTGGCGTCATCTCCGAAGGTGATGGTGCCACCTTCATGGTATCTTGATAGGGTTGCAAAGTTGTTGATATCCCAAGTCATGTGCCTTGAGCAACCACTATCAAGATACTACAATCCTTTACGTCGTTGGGCCTTGGAATGTACCTACATCATTTAACAAATTTGTTGACTTTGGTACCCAAACTTTCTTGGGTCCTTGAAAGTTAGTATTCCGAACCCAAACATGATTATGCGATGCATTAATCCTATTATAGTAAAATTTAACCAAATGACCTTTACGGTCACAATATGTGCATGAAAAGACTTTACCATACATGAATGCATGATGTGTGTGTGGAGTGTGGGCATGTTTAGGGTTCTTGGAATGATGTAAAGGTTGTGATTATGAAATGAGCATGAATAGCATGTGAATGTTTCTTTGGGACATGTTTCATAGGAAACATAGCCTCTAGTCTATTTTTATCAAATTCACATTTCTTCAAAACAATTCCTAATGAATCAATTTTCTCTTTTAGCATGGAAATTTCATTTTCATCAATTTGTGAAAATTTACCTTTGTAAGAAATTTTATAGTTATCAAAATCCTTTTGTGTAGAAACAAGAGTAGAAAATAATTCATCTTTTCTTTTGTAAGTGTGAAAACTTTGTGATTGAGAGAATCATTTTCCTTTTTCATTTTCAAGTATTTCTTTTTGAGAAAATCATAGTTATGAGATAGTTCTTCAAAAGCTTCTCCTAATTCATCCATAGATAGATCACAATCAATGGAAGTATCGGGAGTTACCTTGCTTGTGCTTTCATTTGCATTGAAGCACATGTTGGCGGTGTCGACTTCCTCATCGGATTCACTCTCCAAATCCCAAGTAGCCTTTAAAGCTTTCTTTTTGTATGGCTTCTTGGAGGTGGAGGGCTTGGATTTTTCCGGACATTCCGCAACAATGTAACCCGGCTTCTGGCAATTGAGGCAAATGATTTTCTTCTCTTCTTTACCTTGCCATCTCCTTCTATTTTGGAACTTTGCCTTGTTGTACATTCTCCGAACGTTCTTTACAAGAAGAAAAAGATCTTCATCATCCTCTTCTTCATCATCGTCGTCGGAGTAGGTGGAAGAACTCTTGAAGGCAATAGCTTTCTTCTTGGGAAGAGCCATCTCTTCTCTAGCTTTTCTTTCCATCTCATGGGTCTTGAGATTCCCAATGAGACCTATAAGCTCCGTTTCTTCCTTGTCATTTAGCTCCTTTAAAGTAGTGGCTTTGACTTCCCAAGATGGAGGGAGTGCACGGATGATCTTCCTCACTTTTTGGTCGTTGTCAATGCCGTCACCTAAAGAAGAAAGTACATTAGTAATCTTTGTAAACTTAGTAACCATATTATCTATGATTTCATTCTCTTGCATAGAAAAATTTTCATTTTGGGAACGAAGAAGGTCAATTTTTGCCCTCTTTACTTATGAAGTTCCCTCATGAGTGACAAGTAAGTGAGTCCAAATCTCATGTGCGGATTTGCAATGAATGACTCTTGAAATATCATCATTATTAAGAGCTTGAAGCAAGGCATAGTGTGCCCTAGCATTAGCATCAAACTCCTTCGTGGCAATATCGGACCAAGTGTCCTCATCACCAAGGGGTGCACTAAATGGTTTGGTCACCGCCTTTACAACCCGGCTTCCTAAGATTGCAAAAACACGGTCATCTTAACCTTCCATATGGGAAAGTTAAGGCCATCAAACTTGGGTGGGGTCTTAATTCCTTCGGCCATTTTTACTAAGTGGATGAGGATGAAAAATGAATAAAGTGATTAGTAATATAGGATCTCTCTAAGGTTATTAAACCAAGAGCCTAGAGACCAAAGCTCTGATACCAATTGAAAAACACCTAGAGGGAGGGTGAATAGGTGTTAATGCTAATCTAATGATCTTTTTAAACAAGTATGAAAGAATGATGCAATCGGTCACTCAAACAAGAAATTGAAGCCGAATTCCCCGTGAAGGGCTCTAGAACTTCTCCTCTTTGATTCTTCTAGATTATGAGTTGAGGCGCGTAATTGCTTTCTTGTTGAGATGAGTAAAGACCAGAAAATGCAAGTAATGAAATGGATGCAATAATAGAGTGCAGGCAAGAAGTATCACAAGATATAAATGTAAAGCAATGAAAAATAATAAGGAAACCATTCGCAAACACAAGGAATTTGTTTCGAGGTTCGAGCCACCGCTCTATGTCCCCGCCTTCACCACCGTGAAGGATTTTCACTATATCTACCGAGGAAATTACAAGAGGTCTACACAAGACCGGAGTGCCGAACTCCCACCAATCCAATCCTCTTCACAAGAGGGATCTCAACACAAAGAACAACAAGTAACAAGGTGATCAAAAAAGGACCACAAACTTCTCTCTTACAACTCCTTATAGAATGGAATGATTTTTGGCTCAAGAAGTATAGTGAGAAAAATTCAGTTGAAAAGAGTAAGAAAAATCTTTAAAACAACTGAAAAACTTTGACCAAGAATGCACTTTAGAATTGAGAGCTTTGAAAAACTTTTCTTCTCTTTTTGAAACACAAAACAATGGGTATTTTTCTTGATTTTTGCAAGTGACCAATGCCATCTATTTATGGGGATTAGAGGAGATCTAATCATCGTTATAATTAGTTTAATAGGTCAGAAAATAGCCCCCAAAGTTTCAGAGATAGCTGACTAAAACGTCACAATCAAATCCAATGATCAAAACTCAGAAAACTAGCCGTTGGGGCTGCTAGCGGCTGTCAGTCGACCGGCCCAGTCGACCGGCAGTCTATTGGCAAACTAGCCGTTGGACTCGGTCGACCGGTCGGCCGACCAGAGACTAAACAAAAAATATCTCTTTGTTCTGTCGGTCGACTGGCCCGGTCGACCGACAAAACCCGAGAGCAAGGGTCTTTCAGTCGGTCGACCGGTCGGTCGACCGGCAGACGTGCACAAACGTGCACGCCAAGACCACAAGGCCTGGTCGACCGGTGCGGTTGACCGATCAGGCCTGAACTAGAGCCGGTCGACCGCCCGGTCAACCGTTGGGCCTGAAACAGGATTTATATAGGAAAAATTTTGAACTTTGAAAAATTTTCAAAATAATTTTGTAAGGCTATATGATTAAGTAGCATGCTATAAGGGTTGGTATACATGATATAAATAAGATGTAAAAATATAAAATAATTTGAGTCATGTATAACCATCAAGACATGCACCTAAATCAATTAACCAAAACAAAAACCGTATTTTGAAAAATGAAAGTGTGTGTGTGTTTTCTTGAGCCAACTTATCATAACCACATTCTTTAACAAACTATCTTACAAAGGTTCTAGGTGACTACAAGGTCTTCAAATGGGCTCCTCCATATGCGATGTTGAAATAGCTTGAATCCTTGAACCCGAAATGAATCAATCTTGAGTCAAAAATACCTTCCTTTAGGGAAGAAGAAATCTTGAATCTATAGAACCCTGAAACACACTTAAACACTAAAACATGATTAGTACAAATAACTATATATGTTTTGTAATCATCAAAACTTAAAAACTGGGTGATTGTAACCTTGGGCCAACAAAATCAAGGGAAAACATGACAGATCCTTGTATTACACAGGGTACATTGGGTCATCTGAGGTGAGCCACATTCAGGTTGATCAAGGGTCCGCACTGAGCATTATGCCTCGCAGGATAATGCAACACTTAGGAATCCCTACCCACCAATTGAGCGCTACTCAGATTCAATGACAATGGTAAGCATCCGATGGATAAAATCAAGCTCAAATACTAGATCGAGGATTTTAAATTTAAGGTGATGTGTTATGTCATTGATGCTGACATGTCTTAAAGTTTGCTATTGGGACGACCATGGATTCACAATTCCATCATCCCGTCCACCCTTGATCACGGGATGAAATATACTGATGCACGGGGAAAAGTAAGAATGTTGATCACTGAAAAGCATCAATTTAAGGGGGTAAAGAACTACTTTAATGACTTCCTCCTCTATCAAGATTCTCTCGAGCTTATTGAGGACCCAACTCCAGATGACTGTGATTCTGGTTATGAAGCTGACACAAACTGGAAACAGAAGAAGAATGCCTCTAGGAAATAAATCCACCTGTAACGAGTGTTGATAAGCTCGATTTCAATAACACCGCCAATATTGAAGGTGAATGGTTTATTAATGATAATATAGATTCGGTTTACCTTTCTGCGTTAGATTCTGATTCTGTTCTATCAGATAAAAGTACTGACGTAGATAGTGACCCTTTATCTGCAATAGATGTATTGACATCATTGCATGCACCAGTTAGGTCATCGCTCATGTGCATGAAAAGACCAGTGGTGCGCAAGAAACCTTCTTTGAAGTGCCAGCCAAACACAAATGTCAGAAGCCAATTCTATTTGGAAGATTCGAGTCTAAACCAATAACTCGTGAAATTTCAGAAGACAATGATGAAACTCCACAATTCTGTTATTACGGTCCAAGCGAACAATGTATGATAGAGAAAATGGGATACAATATTAATAAAAGGTCTAGCCTGGACTTTGATAAAGAAAGACTAGCAATACTTTGATCTTTCATGCCAAGAGGGAAAGCCCTCGATTACTAGCAGAAAACTCGAAGAGGATTAGGTTATGTGTAAACTCCAATTCCATCAGACTTTGAGTCTGAAGAATCATTCTATCATGATCACTCATCAGGCAAGTCATCATGGGAATCAGATATCAGTCTTGGCACTATCTTTAGAAATCTTTCAGTAAACATAGTTTCAACTAGCCATCTGGAAGAAGAAAATGAAGAAATGATTCAATCGGATATTGATCCCTGGTTTAAACACCTGAAAAATCTCTGGGATATATGCTTTGAGCAGCGTGAACCACCCACAGAGGATAGAGTAGTTCGAATCAATCTGGAAAGTGAGGCTAACCCCGAGCCTATCTTCATAAGAGGGAACTTATCACCTTCCGAGAAAGAAGACTAAATATATCTTATACGAGAGTATATAGACGTCTTTACTTGTAACTATGAGGACATGCCTGGTCTCGATCCACAAGTGGCCATGCATCTCCTCAACATCAATGTGGACGTGAAACCAGTCAATCAACAGCGGAGATGATTTTGTCCAGAGATTATGGAAGCAATCGAATCAGACGTCAAGAAGCCCATAAACTCTGGTTTCATCAGGGAGAAGCAACATCCTGATTTGGTTACCAACATTGTCCCTGTTGCCAAAAAGAACAAAAAGATCTGGATTTGTATAGACTTCCGTGATCTGAACGTTGCTTGTCCTAAAGACGAGTTTTCTCTCTTGATCACGGATGAAATAATTTACAATACGTGTGGTTTTGAGAGGATGTCCTTTACGAATGGCTTCTCTGGATATAATCAAATCAAGATGTATCCAGAAGATGAGAAGCATACATCTTTTAGAATACCACTGGGAGTGTACTGCTACGCAATGATGCTTTTTGGTTTGAAGAATGCAGGAGCAACATACCAATACCATGAATACGATCGTTCATAAGCATATACGTAAGGTCGTAGAATCCTACATAGATGATATTGCAGTGAAAAGCTGTGACAAAAGTGATCACTGATTGCAAAATCAAAGATATAAGAATTACCATGTAGCTTTGGGCTAACGGGTCGTGTCCACGAGGAGGAATGCGATGAAAGCTTTTCGGTATTTTGTTTAGAAAGCTAAAAATGGTGCTAGTTTTTTAGTTGAAAAGAGAATGAAGAGAAGGAAAATGATTAAAAGAAAATTTGCAAATTTGGAGAAGGCCTTGGAAAAGGTGATTTAAAAAGCTTTAAAAAGTGATTTGTTGTTTTTAATATAAGAAGGAGAAGATCTGGGCTCACTAATTTTTAACTAACCTGTGTACTTATCTCAAGAACATTTGGGTGCATCACTTTTATCATAAGCAAAAACTTTTAGTTTCTTTTAATGTCCAAGTAAAACAAATAAGATGGTTTCATTTAAATCTTAAGCCCTTTCGTTACAAATCATTAAAAAGTGATTGTTAAACTATCAAGCGCGAAGAAGCAAGTATGAAATAAAAATAGTTCAAAAAGATTTGTGCTTTGAAAGTCCAAGTTTAAAGAAAAGAAATTCTCATGTGCTTTCAAGAATGAAGTTTTAACTAAGGCACTTTCTGATTCAATAAGTGTTGCTTTCATGAAAATCAGTCAAGAGAGAGGTGATAGAAGAGATCCATTAGTAAGCCCAGAAAATGATTTAGCTACTCATTATGAACTGAAAACAAACAAGAGAATGACAATTAAACATGAACATACTGAATTCGAGTTGAGTTGAACAAGCAAGTAGAAACTCCTTTGATTGTCACTTCAAAGACGAATTACACACTCAATTTCACTCTTCTCTCGTTGCTGGTCTAAACTAAAAAAAATAAATAGGAGATACAACTTTTCCGAACTATCTAATAATGCTCCTAAAACCCTAAAGAATAAACAAAAATTCTAATCGTGGTCTTCGCTCATTTTTTCAGTACAAAATCCTGCCTTTTATAGGCAAAAACCCAGAGGGAAAGGAGTGAAAGATAAGGGGAGCAAATGCTCGTCTTATCTCCACCAACAAGCCGCGGATCCGCGGCCAAGATGTGGCCAATTGGCTACATCCAGGTTGGGATATGCTTTGCATGGGATTTTGCCCCCTTTTGTTCGGCTGGATTTGCTATTTGTCTTCGATTCTGATCTGATCTTCGGTGATTCTCAAACTAACCGATTTGGATTCTGATTAAACAAAATTAATCGGTTTCCAACCTTCCTGATTTGCCATAATTTGCCTTGATTTACTAATTTTGAATTAATTCTGAATTAAATTAGAATTTGATGGGCTTTTGGGCTCGTTTCTCTTCCCTTTCCTTAAGTAATGGGCCTGCACTTTATAAAGAAAAATAGGACTTATTATATGATTTATTTAGATAATAAGCATGGTAATGTGATAATATGTATGCAATATATGTGATCGATCAATCACATAGCAGACCTGGAGAGAATATTCAATATCATGCAGGCACATAAACTAAAAATTAATCCAACCAAGTTCTTTCTAGGGATGGCTAGTGGCAAGTTTCTTGAATTTGTTGTAACATCTAAAGAAATCTATCTCGACCCTGAGAAAGTCCGTGACATTCAGGAAATGCAACTTCCAAGAAACCTCAAAGAACTTAGAGGATTGCAGGGACGTTTGGCCTATATCTAAAGGTTCATATCAAATCTTTTAGAATGTTGCCAACCTTTTACTAAGCTAATAAAGAAGGGAGTCTCATTTGTATGGGATAGTGCTTGCCAAGAAGCAATCGATAAAATCAAGAGATACCTCACACATCTGTAGACTGTCTAAAAATCACTAAAGACAAGTCATCAGATAACAGAGTCTATGTTTCAGACGCGAGGCTAATCAAAGCCACTCGTGCAAAGGCAAAATGTAAGGCTCGAAGCCCTTATCTCAACACCATTGCAATGCCAAAGCGCAGAGCTCAAAGCTCGCATATCAGTACCACTTTAGTGCTCAGGCACAAAGCTTGAAGCCCGCGCCAAGGCTTGAAGCCCGCGTCTCAAATGCGAAGCTCGAGGCGCGCGTCTAATTCCATGTCAATGAGAAAACATAAAGTCGAAAGCTCGCGTTTCAACACCACTGCGATGTCCAAAACGCGAAGCTCAAGTCCCTTGTCCAGCGTTACCTCAACGGCTAAATGCAGAGCTCAAGCTCGCGTGCCAACTGGAAAGGAGCCCTGCGTCTCAGTTATAACTACCCCGTTACTGGGTCAAATACTGTCCACATAATGAGGGGAGTTAATCCCCATCATAGAGGGTTTTTAGGGGACAATTTTACCTCCAGAACCCCTATAAATAGCTCAGTTTGCTATTAAAAAAGGGTCAGAATTTTTCAGCTGAGGAAGATTTATAAAGAGTTCAACTCTTCAACCAACTTATTGAGTACAAGTTATTGCCTAAGTCTTTTTGAGATTTTATTGGATAAGAGCTATGCTACTCCATCTGTGATCCAAGGAGAAGAGTTTCAGTAAAGCTTGACGTTCACCTGGTCAATAGAAAACAAGAATCACTTTCCATCCCTACATAAAGAACCTGACATTAAACAAAAAGGAGAATTGAGATTGAATATTTTCTCTCTCGTGTAATTGGAGTTTTTGAAATTGTTGAAACTTTCATTGATTCAAGAAAAATTTTATGATACATATTTTCAAATTCCCTTCCCGTACAAGTGATGGCGACTCTGCTGGGGACTACTTACTCCACTGATGAGCAAGTTGTGGCACAAGGTGACATCACCCTCATGGAAAAAATTATCGAATCACTTCTCTTGGAATTTGATTAGGCAAAGTATGAGGAGTTCCTCCCACTGGCTCCAAGAGCCTTGGGGTGGCGCGGCAATACCGCAGGGTCTCCTCAGATATCCACTCTTAAGTCTCTTCGGAGACTTCCCCAAAGATGGCCTGCGTAAATAAAGCCATTTCTGGTCGCGCCGCGCTCGTGGCCTGCGCCAACGTCTCCCACGAGATCCGTGAGGCTAACATCATTGAAGGACAATCTTTTCACGCCCCTCCTCTTCCTCAACTCCAGGTTACTAGAGGTCTCTAACAACCCGTGAAGCGTAATCAAAATATTGAATGTCAACAAAGGCGATGTGCGCATCGTGAACAGATGCAAGAAGCTCAAAAAATCATCCGTCCAGCAGATATAGGACATGAAGCTCAGGCTTGCATCTCTTTTGAACCGCATCAACCGCGCAAAATCTACGTCTAGATACCAAAATATAGAGCTCAAGAGACTCGCATTTCTAAGGTTTCACCTCACAGATGCGATGTTCAGCAACGCGAAGTCTGCGTCCCTTCTCAGAGACACGAGACCCGCATCTCTACAACAGAATGCGGGACTCATAAAGTTCGGGTTTCTCAAGTGTTGCCAGACAAACGTGATAATCAGAATTGCGAGATCCGTGTCTCTTCTTAGCAAAGGCACGAGACCCACATCTCAAAGCCAAAACCTGAAAGCCGCGTTTGTTCTACAAAATGTAAACTCCACGTTTCTAAACCTTGCATCACTGAAACTTGCAAGGTTAACATTCACTCTCCAATGACTAAAGTCAGAAGGGAGTTGAAAAGTCCTCGTTCTCAGAGACTTGAGGCTGGTCTCTTTGATCCCCCTCCAACTGATCTAGGGACTACTTGATTAAGAAGAGGAGTGTTCATCAAATCACTCCACAGCGCTGCTATGAATGGCTCATCATGGCAGTACTCTCTGAATGCCACTGCATCTCGTATGTAAGCAAACAGTCGGTATTCAACCGGTTATCGTCTACGTCAATCTCCCACTCAGCTAAAAGGCATCACTCTGGTATAAGAAGAACCTTCTTTGATGTAGAGTACCCTAAAGTTACTGCAAACATGGTGGTTCCAAGCACTACTCCAAGCAGAACTAAAAGAAAGCATCCAATAGTCAGCTCTGATGAGTCTGGCACCGAGCTGTAAGGAGTATACCGGCATACTCGCATTCGAACTGGTGTAATAGCTCCAGTGGATTATAGTGCCCTAGCTTAGAGCATTGAAGTATGCGAGTCACACTCTGCCATCGCAGAATCATAGGACTCAAACTCTTCCATAGAGAAAGAAGCATCCGCATACATGGCAAGCACTCCTGAAGAAATGGCCAGGCACTTTGAATAATAAGCCTAGGCCCAAAGGGTGCAACTCGATATGATTCGTGCTCAACAAGAATCTATCGATAGCCTCAATGCTTACACAATTGCTTGAAGATAAAAAGAAGAAGCTGAAGGCCAAGACTCCTTCCAAGAAGTCCAAGGGCAAATGAAAGGAAGGGGAAAGCTCGTCCTTTGCACATACCGAGGAGGAGGATCATTCCAACTCCGAGTCATCCAAGCCTCCATCCAAAGAGGGAGACAATTCAGAGAATGGAAGCACTAATTCCAAAAGGATGAGTAAACTAGAACAACATCTTAAAGCCTTCGCCAATCGGAAAGGCCTCCAAGAAGCAGGAGTGGTCCGGCCTTACCCGGCTGAGTGGGATCTTGTCCTGTACCCTCTTAAATTCAAAGTTCTGACCCTGCAGGCCTTCGACGGCAAGGGATCACCGAACCAGCACGTATACTACTTCAAGTTTCAGACAGGAAATGTAGTATCAAATGATGCCATCCTGGTACGTTTGTTCATCGGCACCCTGAAAGGGATCACTTTTGAATGGTTCATGAAACTTTTATAAGGCTTCATCGAGAACTGGGGTGATCTGTAGAAGCTTTTCCTCACACGCTTCTTTGAGGATGACACAAAGATTACCATGCCAACTCTCCTGGCGATGAGACAACGGAAAGGAGAGTTAATTAAAGCATTTGTGGAGAGATTTCAGAATATGGCACTCCGATGTCCAAGTGGTATGACCAGGCCACCCTGGTGGAAACGTCTCGTCTTGCAAACCTCACTCCTAGCTCAGATATGAGTAGCTGAAAGCTGCATTTGAAAGCAGTTGGTCTAGCAAGGCGAACAGAAGGAGAAGATTTCGCCTGGGTTAAGACAGAAGAAAATAAACCCAGACCCAAGAAGTCGACAACGAGCGCCAGAAGTGTCTTTCCAAGCTAAAAGGAAGGACACACTAGCGTCAAAGATGAAGTCTTCCTCTAAGCCCCAACTAGCTAGAGGGGGTAGCTCTTCAAGCCAGCCGCATGACAACAAGTAGTACTCCTTCAAGGACGAGCATGTTGATTCGTTATTCAAATTACTCAACAAGAGCAACAAAGTGAAGTTTCCTAAAGCTAGACATCCTGAGGAGATGGGCAAGACCGACAACCCCAATTATTTCTTGTACCATAGGATGCTGGGGCACCCTACCAAAAGTTGTTACATCTTCAAAGACATTCTCTAAGTTTTGATTGATGCGGAGGTACTCAAGCTCCGCCCGAAACTGAAGTAAGTAACAGCCAACATGACGTCATTCTTACAGTTCAGGGTACAGCCTCAAATGCCAACCGGAGTATTTTTCATCCCGAAAGGCGAACTAAGGGTGGTCAATATAGATCCACACCACCAGCAAGAGAAAGGTCCTGTACCTATTCCTACTCCCCGGGGAGAAATCATGTGGGTTCATCCCTATCTCATAGAAGGCCAGGAGTGGACTACTATTACCAATAGGAAGTTCAGGGGTAAAGTAAAAGCTTCGTCTTGCAATATGGTGTGTGCTTCCTCCCAGGAAGTAGAAATCGATGCCCCTCGCTAACGGATTCGGAGAAGAAGACAATCATCCTTGCTGTAGAATCGAATGCACCGCTCGTGGCAGAGACTTGGTTGGGTCAATCATACTTGAAGAAGTATGACAAAATGGTGGCAAATTCGCCTAAACCTACCCTAGAGCCAACCAAGCAATCCACGAAGCAACCCGTGGAGAAACAAAAGGAGTTTCGATACACCAAGGCTCTCCCAATAGATAAAGCGAAAGAATCTTCTATACCTTATCGCTTTGATGTTTTGGCTCAACTGGCCAACATCCCGGTCAGGATTACCCATTATGAGCTTATGAGACTGTCTAAGTCCACAAGGGAAGCTTTAAGAGAAGCCTTGGCCGATGTTGAGGCCATGAAGGCCCAGATTCTGGCTAAACCAGAGGAGAAATATGAAGAAAACTGTCTCCATGCCTCTCAACATGTCCCCTACATAACCTTCACTCTAGATTATATGCAAAATAAGGAAAAACATGATAGGCCCCTGTACTTTACAGGGTATATTAGATCATCTGAAGTGAGTCGCATTCAGGTGGATCCAGGATCCGCGTTGAGCATCATGCCCCGTTGGGTCATGCAGCGCTTGGGAATCCCCAATCACCGATTGAGCACCACCTAAACCACTATTTACGGCTCAGTGCCAATGATACGCGCCTAATAGGAAAGATTAAACTCAAATGCCATATCAGGGACTAAAGATCCGAGGAGACGTGCTATGTTATTGACACTGACACTTTGAATAATTTGTTACTGGGACGACCATGAATTCATTGCAACTCCATCGTCCCCTCTACTCTCCATCAAGTCATAAAGTATGTTGAAGGAGATGGAAAAGTCCGAACATTGGTCGCCGAAAAGTATCCGGTCAAGGGGTGGAGAACTACTTCACAGACTCCCTCCTGTACCAGGATTCTCTAGAGATAAATGAGAATCCCCAGCCAGAGGAGCTAGACTCGGGCAACGAAGTCGATGTCGAGCCAGAGGCAGAAGAAGAATGTCTTTGGGAGCTGAATCCTCTTGTAACGAGTGTTAATAAGCCCAATGTCAATAAAACCGCCAATGATGTAGGCAAGTGGTATATTAATGAAGATTTAAATTTGACTTATTTTTTGTATTTGCCTCTGATTTCATGCCATGAGATACTAGTACCGATGTAGATGATGACCCCTGGTCGGCAATAAATGCCCTGACATAATTACATGTACTACTGAGATCATCTCTCATGGCATATCAAAGCGTCAATGATGCGCAAAGATCCTTCTTCGAGGTCCCAGCAAGACGCAAAGGCCAAAAACTGATCCTTTTTGGAAGAGTCGAGTCCAAACCAATAATTTGCGAAGACTTAGAAAGTGAGATTGAACTCCCTCAGTTCTCTCATTACGAGTCCAATGTACTCAGAATGATCGAGAATATAGGGTATGACCTAACAAGTAGTCTTGACTTGAACTTCGGCAAAGGAAGGTGAACACTGCTTTGATCCTTCATTCCAAAAGGGAAAGCCCCTGATTATTATCATCGAACTCACAGAGGTTGGGCTATGTGTCAACTCCAATCTCGTCAGCTTTGAGTCTGAAGGGTTATTATATCATAATCACTCATCGGGTATGTCATCATGGAAGTCAGATGTCAGTGTCGGCAACATCTTCAAAGACCTTTCGGTAAACATGGTTTCAGTAAGCCACCTGAAAGATGGAGATGAACAAATAATCCAGTCAGATACATATCCTTGGATTAAACACCTAAATACTCTCTGAGATATTCGCTTTAAACAACGCGAACCACCTACGGAGGATAGGGTAACCCAGGTTAATTTGGGAGATGAAGCTAATCCTAAGCCCATCTTTATAAGCGAGAGCTTATCACCTCCCGAGAAGGAAGATCTAATATCTCTTGTGCGAGAGTATATAGATGTTTTCGCTTGTAACTATGAGGTTATGCTTGGGCTTAACCCTCAGGTGGCTATGCATCGCCTCAACATTAATTCGAATACAAAACCCATCAAGCAACAGTAGAGACGGTTCCGCCCAGTGGAAGCGATTCAGTCTGAAGTCAAGAAGTTCATAAACTCCAGTTTCATTAGGGAAGAACAACACCCTGATTTGGTAGACAATATCATCCCCGTTACCAAGAAGAATAGGAAGATCCGAGTTTGCATTGATTTCCGTAATCTAAATGAGGCATGTCCTAAAGATAAGCTCCCCCTTGCAATCAAGGATGTCATGATCGACAACACGTGTGAGTTTGAACGGATGTCCTTCATGGATAGATTTTTTGGATACAATCAACATATATCATTTAGGACACAACTAGGGGTGTACTGTAATACTCTGATGCCCTTCGGGTTGAAAAATGTGGGGTGACATACCAGAGAGCTATGAATGTAATTTTTCATGAGCATATACGCAAAACGGTGGAATGTTACGTGGACAATATTGTAGTGAAAAGCCATGCTAAAAATGATCACATAGCAGATCTGAAGATAGTATTCGATATGCAGACACATAAGATGAATCCCACCAAATTCTTCCAGGGGGTAGCCAGTGGTAAATTCCTCGGCTTCGTTGTGACATTCAAAAGAATTCACCTCGAACTGGAGAAAGTTCATGCCATCCAAGAATGCAACCTCCAAAGAATCTTAGAGTACTTAGAGGATTGCAAGGGCGACTAGCCTACATGCGGAGATTTATCTCAAACCTCTTGGGACGATGCCAACCCTTCACCAAACTGATGAAGAAGGGTGTTTCATTGGGACGATGCTTGCCAACAAGTGTTCAAGGAAGTCAAATGGTACCTCACGCAGCCACTAGTGCTCACAGCTTCAGTGTCAAAGAAAACCTTTTCTGATATACGTTCGAGCTATATATCATTCTCTAGGAGCTACTAGCCCAAATAATGATTAGGGATACGAGCAAGTAATCTACTACCTGAGTAGAACCATGACCAGAGCTGAACATTGATACAACCTGGTCGAAAAGGAATGCTTGGCATTGGTGGTTCGCCGTCCAGAAGATGCGACATTACCTGGAGGGCCAAACCATATACGTCATATCAAAAGTTAATCCTTTAAGATTGCATATGACGAACCCACCATCGCTGAATGATCGATTGGCAAAATGGGTCATATTGTTCTCCCAATATGAGATGCAATTTCTGCCACAAAGAGCTGTGAAGGGATAGGCAGTGGCAGACTTCTTAACTAAATATCTAGATTCAAGAGGGACCGAACTTTATGAAGATCTTGCAGATGAGGTCGCTGAAGCTTGCCTGACCCAGATGACTTTCGAAGAACAGGTGTGGTAACTCTTCTTCCACGGTGCATCAAGATGGGTCCTTGAAGAAATATCGTGATAGGAGTGGGGATGATACTTGTCTCTCTAACTATGTAATCCCTCATGCATTCTCATTAACTAAGCCATGTCAATAATGTAGCAGAATACAATGCTCTCTTGATCGGGATGCAAATCGTCGATGAGATTGACGTTAAAAATCTCGAAGCATATGGTGATTCAAGGCTCATCGTTAATTAGGTTCGCGGGGAGCACGAAGTCAGACATGAAAACTTAGAACCCTATCACAATGCAACCATCCACATGGCGAAAAAGTTTGAAAACTTCTTTATTGATCATGTACCTTGCCGACAAAATGTGCATGCAGACGCACTGACGTCTCTCGCTGCATCCTTAGCTCTTCCAGCTAGAGCGGTGAAGAAAGTACTCGTCTATAGCCATGACTTTTACTGTATGAAGCTCGCCCTTGAAGATGATCAAATTCCAGCAGGGAACCTTCAAGTCAAAGAAACTCCAGAGACTTTAACAAGTCAAAAGTTCAAGGATTAGTGATTCTCATATATTGACACATTGTACAACATTCTTCCTGATGACCCTAAAGAGGAGACTGCCATTAGAAGAAAAACCCCTAAATTCTACTACGATACAATCACGATAACACTGTATCGCTGATCACATGATGGAATCATCCTCCGCTGCTTGTCACAAAAAGAGGCACAGGAAGCACTCAGAGAGACTCATGATGGTATGTGTGGAGCTCACCAATCAGGTCCAAAACTTGGAGATTGACTCCGAAGACTGGGATATTATTAGCCAAAAATAATTCCTGACGCCATTGCTTACGCTAACCAATGCCACGCCTGTCACATCCATGGTGATTTCATTTATCAGGCACCAGGACATCTTCATCCTACAACTTCTTCCTGGCCATTTGAGATGTGAGGCATGGACATGGCTGGTCCTATCACCCACCTTTATCCAAAGACATCAATTTATCTTAGCCATAACCGATTACTTCTTCAAATGGGCAGAGGTTATCCCCTTGACAGAGGTAAAGACATTTGATGTGATCAAGTTCATTAAACATCACGTGATCTACCACTTTGGCGTGCCATAATAGATTGTCCACGATAATGGGCCTCAGCTCATTTGCCAAGCATTCTAAAGATTCTGCAATAAGTTCAGAATTTAGAGTGTGTTTTCAACGGCATACTATCCTGTCGCTAACGGCCTGGCAGAAGCGTTTAACAAGATCATTGGGAAATTTCTCAAGAAATTCATCTCGAAGAGCCAAGCGACTGGGACGATAAGCTAGGTGAATGCTTATGGGCTTATCGCACAATAATGAGAACCCTGACGAAAGCTACACCGTTCTCTTTGATGTAAAGGTGTGAAGTCGTACTCCAACTAGAAATCCAAATTCCATCTCTATGCGTTGCCTTGACCATGAAGATGACATATGAGGAGAAGCAACTACAACTCCAAGAGCTAGAAGCTTTGGACGATGAATGCCTGCAAGCTTAATAGCAAATTAAGCTTTACCGAGCTCGAATTTTAGAGCCTTCAATAGGAAAGTCAAGGAGCAGACTTTCAAAAAAGGAGACCTCGTCTTGGCTGTCAGAAGACCCATGGTGATAGCAAATAAGACGAAAGAAAATTCCAACCCAAGTGGGAAGGACCATTTGTAGTGAAGTCAGTCTACTCAAATAAAGCATATTGCCTGATAAATCTAGAAGGTGATATATTTATGATACCAATCAATGGCAAATTTTTGAAGAAATACCACCCTTGATCATATTAACATTAAACCTCTGATCATTGGGTCAAGTGTGTATGAGGCTTTCATCGAACACGTTTCCCTACGATGGAATTTTTTGATCAACAAACACAAACACGATGCAACCAGGGTCGACGACCAAACATCGTTAAAGTCTTAACTGGCCCATAAGAAGCCAGTTAAAAGGAATGGTTAGGTGAACAAGGCAGGGGAACACGACTGAATCCTCGACAGAATTGAGTTGATAAAGACAAACTAACTGTGAATTAGTTTTGTCACTCTTCTTTAGAGGCTATCAAAATCCAATGCCTCTGACGGTTAAGGATAGAAGAAAATGTTGGCTTTAAGTCTAATATAAGTCCCTGACAACTCATCATGCTGAGGGGAATAGCATGGCTAGCCCAACTCAAACAGTAGTTGTAATACCTCTAATCTAAAATACTGTATTTTATTTTTCTAAAGTATTTATTTTATTTTACTGGTGATATTATTATTATTGTAATTATTATTGTTAATTATTATTATGATATTGTTAATCACTATTACTAGTATTATTATTTTAATCCAAGCCCAATAAGTCAAGCATATTCTCCTTTTCATTTCATTTTATTTTTCCTTTCATGCTAAGCCCACTTGAGCCAAGCCCACTTCTTATTTTCATTCTTTTTCCCCTTTCTCTATTTTTGTCTAAACCCATAAGCCCACTATCTATTTTTTCTCATTCTTCATATTATTTATTTCTTTTAATTAAAGCCCAAAACCCATTAGCATGAGATTCTTACCCATTAACCCAAAACTCAATTCTAATCCTAACCCTAATCTTATTTTCAAAATCATGATCTTAATAAATCCTAATCCAAATCCAAATCTAGAATCTAATTTAAATATTTAATTCCAATCCAAATTTCCATCCTAATCCTATCTTACTAAATTAAGCAACTAGCCTAATTAGAGTCCAGGTTCAAAGAACCTAAACATTTCTTCCTCTTCTACCTCAAGAGAAACCTTAATCCAACTCCTTCCACCTTCATCCTTCTTTCTCCTCATGAACAAAAGGATCCAAATCTTGAAGTGCAAATTGAGGAGCATGCAGGAGGATCAATAATCAAGTAAGTAATCTTTTTTTCTCAAAATTTTGTTGATATAAATAGTTTATTATAATCATGTATACACCTTGATCTCCATGAATATTTTTATTCATCAAAAACCCAATCTAAAAATCTAACTAAAATACATGTGATCTACCAATTTATAATTTTAATCTATATATAGATTATATTCCAAATCTTTAACAAAGGATTTAAGAAAAAAAAAAAAACTTTCCTTTGCTGCTCTCGGCCAATGGCCGAGAGCCTCTGCCGCACAGACCCAGAGGGGTCTTTGCGGGATTTTTGTGCACAGTGGGCTGGGCCGGCCCACTGTGCACAGTCACATTAAAAAAAAAAAAAAAAACAAAGTTTAAAAGGCCGGACCAGACTCGGCCTGGCCTGGGCTGGCCTGGCCCGGGTCTGGCCGGGCTGGGCTTCACCAGAGAAGCCCATAACAAAAAAAAAAAAAAGAAAAAGAAAAAGACAAATTCTGGACCAGGCCTGGTCCAGCCTGGTCCAGCCCGGGCCTGTACATGGGCCTGGGCTTTGGCTGTTCTGTTATAAAAAAAAAAAAAAGAAAGAGAAAGGAAAGAAAGAAAGAGATAAAAGAGAAAGATTTATATTAAAATAATTTTTATAAAAATAGCTAAAAATATAAATAATATTCTACATTCTATGATAAAAATTTTAGAGTGATACCAACATAAATTAATCCGAATCAACCACTTTAAAGCCATTTTCCTTAATTGTAAATTCAAACTCGTTAAATATTTTAAAGCTTAAGCCTATTAAAAATCCAAGAAAAATCAGAAATTGGTTTAAACTAAACCTACTAAATTCACTAAACCTAAAGAATCATATCTCCAACTCCCAAACTAATTAACCAAGATTTAAACTCCTTAAATTATTCTTTTAAAGAATCTAACAATTTCTATTTAATAATTTATGTAGATTTACTGGAGCCTTATGATTTCAGTGCTTTGGATTTGCGATCGAGCTCAGGTGAGTGTCTCTTCTTCCTTCTCTTTTATTAAGTGATCGCAGCTATTATTTTATATGTGATGTAATTATCGAGTAGAATACTTAGATTACATGTTTATGTGTGGAGATCACCGAGCATGAAGGTGGTCGGTCATCTCCCGTTTATTTTACATGTTGGATGTATAGAAATATGATATGCGTGATTCTTGATACATGTTAGAATCCCCATGTATGTCCTATGTATATCTAGAGTATTGTTGTAGACATATCAGGATGTAGCATGAGGGTAATTGAGATGGATATTGGATGGTAATGACTTGATCTAATAGAACTTAGATGCACGTATATGTGGTGATACCGAATATTGGGATATCATGTTTGATCTTAATAGAAATGTGAACCCTTGAGGAATTGTGAATACTTATAAATTAGAGTTGTATGTTAGGGTGAGAAAATTGGCACTGAATATTGTGATATGATGGAACAACAATTATTATATCAGATTTCTAGACTTGTAATGGAACTAGATGATTATAGAACTATTGGGATTATGAATTGGTGGTGATGATTTGGATCTATAGTTGGGTATATGAGAACTATCAGATGATATGTCGTTGATGTTAAGTATCAGTAGTAACTATTCTATATTGTAGTTGATCGAGGATACATTGGATGTGACCTTACCTTACTAAAAGATTATGACGATTGGATTGATACATGAACTCATTTCAGAGTTGGACTGAACTTGTGTTATAGATGATTTTAGATTTACATTCTTTATGGTTAAACCTGATATGCATTAAGATGAGATGATATATTCAATTAGAGTACTTTCCAGACTTGATACTTATTTATTGGTGATGATTTGATGATGATTCATTCGGATGTGGATATGGGCTTACAATGATGTTAGAGATTGGATAACTGATACTTGGATCAGTATGTAGACTTAGTTGGAATTTGGATTGATCTGGGATTCATATTATTTTACATTGAATGATAATCAGTAATTAGGCAAGACTTTATTTGTGAGTATTTGAGGACATATCAGATATGACTGAAGTAGTTGAGTAGATATTCTAGATCACATGGGTTGAGGATGTTCCTATTTAATATGATTGTGGTATATGTTTGACTTGTTGATCTCGAGGACATGCATAGTGATTGATTACACTTATTGATAGAGATTGAGTTATGATGATGGTAATCTAGTCAACATCAGTGATTTTGTATTTCAGAGCTTATATGGATTGGTAGAGATGTAAACCGACTATTGTTACATGCAGGCATATGAGATATGACCGGTTCTAGATGAGACGGCTATTGAGTATTATCGAGTTCTATTGTTGTTGTATTGATCCATGTTATTGAAAGTTACTGGGAAATGATTGTTTGACCGTAACCACGGTACAGTCCTATTGTTCATCGTATACACGGTTACTGTTACTGTTACTGTTACTGTTACTGATATTGTCCACCGTGTATACGATTACAGACTTGATTATTACTGTACTGATATTGTTACCGTCCAGTAGCATCCCAGTAATTGAAATGGCATAAGGTATTGATTGTTATTGATGGCATTACCTAACTGACTGTACACTAGACACCTTTCACTGGACCTTGACATATGACTGTATCACTGTTACTGGACATCTAGTACTCCTGTACCCCCGGTACCCATATCCCCTGTACTGTTGACCTGTTAATAGCACAGTCAAACCGGCGTCCGGCGGTTTGCCGCCTGGTGTCGGGATTGACGAGGATGTATCCCACAATCGTGCTAGCGTCCGGCGGATCTTGAAAGGAACTAAGTGCCACGTGGAGCAAAGTGCCACACCATACACATGGTGGGGGCCACCTCTTGAATCCACGGGGGCCACCTCTAGAATCCTGTTTCTCTCAGAGCAAAGTGCCACACCATACACATGGTGGGGGCCACCTCTTGAATCTGTGGGGGCCACCTCTTGAATCTGCAGGGCTATCTATTGTACGTGACGCCTGGTGTTAGCGTGATATTGCATTCTCAGTGCCTATTAGCATTCACACGCACTTGTATGATGATAACCCCTAGGATGCATGTTATTTGGTTCTCTTTCCCTATTCGAACAATGATACCCGCATATCGGAGTTCGGATGAGTTCTACTGGATGTGCGGGCTCCAGGGTGAACTGTCGGATGTTGTGGGACGCCGGTGGGAAAGTGATAAAGATAACGTAGAACATTACTGATTGTTATTGAATGAATTGAATGAACACATTGTGTTATACCCTGAATGGTTACCCGCCTTATGACACATGACTGTATACATGATTGTAACCAGGACCAGACCTGTAACATTGACTGGATTGTATGCCAACCTAGTGACATGTGATAGAGTACACGCCTTGACATTGATTGCATATTTGCAGTTGTGCCAGTTGTCTTCTACCTGCATTCATATTGTTATTATACGTGTTACTGTTCAGTTACTTATTTTGTCATTTAGTCTGCAGTTGTTCTTATTATTATATATGCACATGGTTTCTTCTGCACGAGTTGTTTCCCCTTTACACACATACTCATTATGGTCGCGTTCTGACGACCCTGGATTTGCACGTCCAGCTATTGGACGGTTGGTTTCCTTTGTGCAGGTGTTCGTTGAGGCGGTATGCTTCGCGAATAGCTGGAGCTTCTTCCTATTCTATTCTGGTACTCTTATCTTTTAGCTTTCATATTACTTCCTGATTCTTGTCATATCAGCTCAGTTCTTATTCCAGTCACTATTCTAGCTCTTCATTCATATGATATCATGCGTGGTTGACTATATGTATTATTGCAGTGATCGATGATTATTTTAGTTCTGATTTATAGCTTTTTCAGGTTACAATTGAGGCTTAGCGTGTATACGTGGGGTATTTTCCTCGCGTATATGCGTCGCCATAACGTCTCCGTATCTTTAAGATCGGGGCGTTACAGAGTGGTATCAGAGCCTAGGTTCGACATAAAAGAGAACCTAGTTCCTACCTGTAACCTGAAACAGTTATGTTGACACTGCAATATACATATACTATCCACGTGATAATATTGACTCCATTTGGAGATTGATCATCCTCCCTTTGGAATTCCGTTCCTGATCTGTTGATATTCATGATTCCAACACTTCAATTAGAGTGATTTGGATGTCCATCTTGATTTCATCCTTCCTTCCTATTCATTCCTCCTGATTCTATCTCTTGAGATCGGTTACTCCATGTTGAAGATAGTAGCAGAGATCAGAGCGCACAGCGGAATCGTGGTGTCCCAACAAGGCGACGTGGAAGCTTGTTGTGTTCTCTCTTGATTTTGGATTCTTTTATCATTCCCTGCTTTATTTGAAATTTCGAGGACGAAATTTTTATTAAGGTGGGTAGAATGTAATACCTCTAATCTAAAATACTGTATTTTATTTTTCTAAAGTATTTATTTTATTTTACTGGTGATATTATTATTATTGTAATTATTATTGTTAATTATTATTATGATATTGTTAATCACTATTAGTAGTATTATTATTTTAATCCAAGCCCAATAAGTCAAGCATATTCTCCTTTTCATTTCATTTTATTTTTCCTTTCATGCTAAGCCCACTTGAGCCAAGCCCACTTCTTATTTTCATTCTTTTTCCCTTTCTCTATTTTTGTCTAAACCCATAAGCCCACTATCTATTTTTTCTCATTCTTCATATTATTTATTTCTTTTAATTAAAGCCCAAAACCCATTAGCATGAGATTCTTACCCATTAACCCAAAACTCAATTCTAATCCTAACCCTAATCTTATTTTCAAAATCATGATCTTAATAAATCCTAATCCAAATCTAGAATCTAATTTAAATATTTAATTCCAATCCAAATTTCCATCCTAATCCTATCTTACTAAATTAAGCAATCTAGCCTAATTAGAGTCCAGGTTCAAAGAACCTAAACATTTCTTCCTCTTCTACCTCAAGAGAAACCTTAATCCAACTCCTTCCACCTTCATCCTTCTTTCTCCTCATGAACAAAAGGATCCAAATCTTGAAGTGCAAATTGAAGAGCATGCAGGAGGATCAATAATCAAGTAAGTAATCTTTTTTTCTCAAAATTTTGTTGATATAAATAGTTTATTATAATCATGTATACACCTTGATCTCCATGAATATTTTTATTCATCAAAAACCCAATCTAAAAATCTAACTAAAATACATGTGATCTACCAATTTATAATTTTAATCTATATATAGATTATATTCCAAATCTTTAACAAAGGATTTAAGGAAAAAAAAAAAAAAAACTTTCCTTTGCTGCTCTCGGCCAATGGCCGAGAGCCTCTGCCGCACAGACCCAGAGGGGTCTGTGCGGGATTTTTGTGCACAGTGGGCTGGGCCGGCCCACTGTGCACAGTCACATTAAAAAAAAAAAAAAAAAAAAACAAAGTTTAAAAGGCCGGACTAGACCCGGCCTGGCCTGGGCTGGCCTGGCCCGGGTCTGGCCGGGCTTGGCTTCACCAGAGAAGCCCATAACAAAAAAAAAGAAAAGAAAAAGAAAAAGACAAATTCTGGACCAGGCCTGGTCCAGCCTGGTCCAGCCCGGGCCTATACATGGGCCTGGGCTTTGGCTGTTCTGTTATAAAAAAAAAAAAAAGAAAGAGAAAAGGAAAGAAAGAAAGAGATAAAAGAGAAAGATTTATATTAAAATAATTTATTAAAAATAGCTAAAAATATAAATAATATTCTACATTCTATGATAAAAATTTTAGAGTGATACCAACATAAATTAATCCGAATCAACCACTTTAAAGCCATTTTCCTTAATTGTAAATTCAAACTCGTTAAATATTTTAAAGCTTAAGCCTATTAAAAATCCAAGAAAAATCAGAAATTGGTTTAAACTAAACCTACTAAATTCACTAAACCTAAAGAATCATATCTCCAACTCCCAAACTAATTAACCAAGATTTAAACTCCTTAAATTATTCTTTTAAAGAATCTAACAATTTCTATTTAATAATTTATGTAGATTTACTGGAGCCTTATGATTTCAGTGCTTTGGATTTGCGATCGAGCTCAGGTGAGTGTCTCTTCTTCCTTCTCTCTTTTATTAAGTGATCGCAGCTATTATTTTATATGTGATGTAATTATCGAGTAGAATACTTAGATTACATGTTTATGTGTGGAGATCACCGAGCATGAAGGTGGTCGGTCATCTCCCGTTTATTTTACATATTGGATGTATAGAAATATGATATGCGTGATTCTTGATACATGTTAGAATCCCCATGTATGTCCTATGTATATCTAGAGTATTGTTGTAGACATATCAGGATGTAGCATGAGGGTAATTGAGATGGATATTGGATGGTAATGACTTGATCTAATAGAACTTAGATGCACGTATATGTGGTGATACCGAATATTGGGATATCATGTTTGATCTTAATAGAAATGTGAACCCTTGAGGAATTGTGAATACTTATAAATTAGAGTTGTATGTTAGGGTGAGAAAATTGGCACTGAATATTGTGATATGATGGAACAACAATTATTATATCAGATTTCTAGACTTGTAATGGAACTAGATGATTATAGAACTATTGGGATTATGAATTGGTGGTGATGATTTGGATCTATAGTTGGGTATATGAGAACTATCAGATGATATGTCGTTGATGTTAAGTATCAGTAGTAACTATTCTATATTGTAGTTGATCGAGGATACATTGGATGTGACCTTACCTTACTAAAAGATTATGACGATTGGATTGATACATGAACTCATTTCAGAGTTGGACTGAACTTGTGTTATAGATGATTTTAGATTTACAATCTTTATGGTTAAACCTGATATGCATTAAGATGAGATGATATATTCAATTAGAGTACTTTCCAGACTTGATACTTATTTATTGGTGATGATTTGATGATGATTCATTCGGATGTGGATATGGGCTTACAATGATGTTAGAGATTGGATAACTGATACTTGGATCAGTATGTAGACTTAGTTGGAATTTGGATTGATCTGGGATTCATATTATTTTACATTGAATGATAATCAGTAATTAGGCAAGACTTTATTTGTGAGTATTTGAGGACATATCAGATATGACTGAAGTAGTTGAGTAGATATTCTAGATCACATGGGTTGAGGATGTTCCTATTTAATATGATTGTGGTATATGTTTGACTTGTTGATCTCGAGGACATGCATAGTGATTGATTACACTTATTGATAGAGATTGAGTTATGATGATGGTAATCTAGTCAACATCAGTGATTTTGTATTTCAGAGCTTATATGGATTGGTAGAGATGTAAACCGACTATTGTTACATGCAGGCATATGAGATATGACCGGTTCTAGATGAGACGGCTATTGAGTATTATCGAGTTCTATTGTTGTTGTATTGATCCATGTTATTGAAAGTTACTGGGAAATGATTGTTTGACCGTAACCACGGTACAGTCCTATTGTTCATCGTATACACGGTTACTGTTACTGTTACTGTTACTGTTACTGATATTGTCCACCGTGTATACGATTACAGACTTGATTATTACTGTACTGATATTGTTACCGTCCAGTAGCATCCCAGTAATTGAAATGGCATAAGGTATTGATTGTTATTGATGGCATTACCTAACTGACTGTACACTAGACACCTTTCACTGGACCTTGACATATGACTGTATCACTGTTACTGGACATCTAGTTCTCCTATACCCCCGGTACCCATATCCCCTGTACTGTTGACCTGTTAATAGCACAGTCAAACCGGCGTCCGGCGGTTTGCCGCCTGGTGTCGGGATTGACGAGGATGTATCCCACAATCGTGCTAGCGTCCGGCGGATCTTGAAAGGAACTAAGTGCCACGTGGAGCAAAGTGCCACACCATACACATGGTGGGGGCCACCTCTTGAATCCACGGGGGCCACCTCTAGAGTCCTGTTTTCCTCAGAGCAAAGTGCCACACGGAGCAAAGTGCCACACCATACACATGGTGGGGGCCACCTCTTGAATCTGTGGGGGCCACCTCTTGAATCTGCAGGGCTATCTATTGTACGTGACGCCTGGTGTTAGCGTGATATTGCATTCTCAGTGCCTATTAGCATTCACACGCACTTGTATGATGATAACCCCTAGGATGCATGTTATTTGGTTCTCTTTCCCTATTCGAACAATGATACCCGCATATCGGAGTTCGGATGAGTTATACTGGATGTGCGGGCTCCAGGGTGAACTGTCGGATGTTGTGGGACGCCGGTGGGAAAGTGATAAAGATAACGTAGAACATTACTGATTGTTATTGAATGAATTGAATGAACACATTGTGTTATACCCTGAATGGTTACCCCGCCTTATGACACATGACTGTATACATGATTGTAACCAGGACCAGACCTGTAACCATGACTGGATTGTATGCCAACCTAGTGACATGTGATAGAGTACACGCCTTGACATTGATTGCATATTTGCAGTTGTGCCAGTTGTCTTCTACCTGCATTCATATTGTTATTATACGTGTTACTGTTCAGTTACTTATTTTGTCATTTAGTCTGCAGTTGTTCTTATTATTATATATGCACATGGTTTCTTCTGCACGAGTTGTTTCCCCTTTACACACACACTCATTATGGTCGCGTTCTGACGACCCTGGATTTGCACGTCCAGCTATTGGACGGTTGGTTTCCTTTGTGCAGGTGTTCGTTGAGGCGGTATGCTTCGCGAATAGCTGGAGCTTCTTCCTATTCTATTCTGGTACTCTTATCTTTTTAGCTTTCATATTACTTCCTGATTCTTGTCATATCAGCTCAGTTCTTATTCCAGTCACTATTCTAGCTCTTCATTCATATGATATCATGCGTGGTTGACTATATGTATTATTGCAGTGATCGATGATTATTTTAGTTCTGATTTATAGCTTTTTCAGGTTACAATTGAGGCTTAGCGTGTATACGTGGGGTATTTTCCTCGCGTATATGCGTCACCATAACGTCTCCGTATCTTTAAGATCGGGGCGTTACAGTAGTTGGTAAAGACATACCAAATCTGTTGATAGCTGAGGGTTTGCTAAAAATTCTAAGGGACTTGGTCCCGTCTTTCCTTCCAAAATCCCTTACCAATTCCCTTCCACGGAATGGTGGGATTACAAAAAAACATGTATCCATTTCCCTGGTGAAATGAGCACAGACTTGTCATGTTAATAGTAAACCTCTGATAAATCATTTTCCTTAATCCCCAACAGGGTTCGTCAAGTAAATATTACACCCATGAAAGTTTATTCTATTTCCCCACCAAAATCTCCTACTAATTTCCTCCCATGGAGTGGTAGGCACACAAACTCAAATGCTGTTATATTAACCCCCGCCTCTAATAGCGAAAAAGTTTCAATACTCCTCAGCGAGTATGAACTTTCACTTGATGACTCCCTTACATGGAGTCACAAGTCTTCAAAATTGTCAAGTTAACACTACACCTCTGACGACCCAAACATCACTTGCTAATTCTCCTCAATAGAATGACAGGTCCTCAAATTGCTCATATCGTAAATCAACTCTTGTCATGTTAATATTACACCTTTGACAGATTACTGTTAAGTTTAATATCACACCTCTAATAGTGAAAAGTTTTAATACTCCTCTGTGAGTATGAACTTCTACTTGACGACTCCCTTACATAGAGTCACAAGTCTTCAAAATTGCCAAGTTAATACTACACCTCTGACAACCCAAACTTCACTCGCCAATTCTCCTCAATAGAATGGCAGGTCCTCAAATTGCTCATATCGCAAATCAACTCTTGTCATGTTAATATTACACCTCTGACAGATTATTGTTAAGTTTAATATCACATCTCTACCAGTGATCAAGTTGCTGCGAAGTTCAACATTAAATCTCTGATAGTCACTTTCCTCAGGTTTTCATATTGAAATTGAGACAAGCGATGCTAAGTTTAACATCACACCTCTAGTATCCAGTTTATTGTTAAGTTCAATAATACACCTATGATAATGACTTTCTCTCGAATTTTCATATCGAAGTCGAGATGACCAATGCTAAGTTCAAAATTACACCTCTAGCATTACCCCCACTGTTAAGTTCAATACTACACTGATGATAGTGGTATCTTCAGTTTCTTGATGAAACTGAAATTCCTATAGAGCTAACAGCACACCTATAGCTCACATCCTTGTCAAGTTAAAATCACACCTCTGACAGGATTCAATCCAATTCATTAAGTTAATATCACTCCTCGGATGGTAAAGAAATACTTAGATCCCCGACGGGTCTCGTTTTACTTGTTTTTCTCGTCTATAGAATGGCAGGTCCACTTAAAATCACTATTAGCTTAATATCACACCTTTAACAGTGTTCTCATTAATCCCCAACTGAGTTCTAATTATGTTAATACTAAATCTCTGATAAAAACTCAATCACAATCTCCTACGGAGTAAAAACTTCACTTATCATTCTCGTCCATAGAATGGCAAGTCCATAAAAACCTATTCCACTCCTGTCAAGTTAATATCACACCTCTGATAGTAACCTCTTTAAATTCCTTAAATAGAATTGTCCAACTTTGACTTGCTAAGTTATAATATCATACTTCTAGCAAACCAAAGATAATCGCTTTCACTTGTCTGATTTTTAATGCAAAAAGAAGTCAAGAAAAATAAGAAGGCAGGAAAAGTGTCACTTTTATTGATATTCAAAAATATGAAAGTGATACAAAACGCTATCTTATCCAATAAAATTGAGTGTTACAATAAAAGAATACAAAGAAGCCCCCTTGCTCAGTGAAAGGTTGCACTCACTCCTTAAAACATTGAAGATGCACAAAGTTCACCTTCTTGACTGTGGTAGAAAACAACAGATCAACTTCCTCCCCTCTTGAGAACAATGGTGTTTCTCGAGGTTGAAATACAAGGGAGCATTCAGATTCCACCTGACAAACTGGTGCAAAGATCTTTAAAGGGTCATAATCCTTTGCTTAATGGGAAGCTCCGCCACTAGAATGTCATCCAATGAACATGGATTTTTCGTTGTTGTCACTTCTTTGAATAAGATTGGTGAAGGAAAGTTCCGAGACTTTACTGGTGACATCTTCTTTTTCGTGACTGATCGGAAAAAATCGCACACGAAAAGTGTATGTTTTAAAATCAGGATTTAAAGTGTCTGTGCTTTGGCTTCCTCGATACTTCCGTTATAGCATAGAGGCTAAAATGAGTCAAATCCACAAGGACGGGAGGTGATAGAAGCTTTACCGGAATGTTCACGTGTGTGTTAAAAGTTATTCAATATTTTAAAGAATCAAAAGAAAAGAAAAGAAAGAAAGAAAAGAGAAGTACAGTGAAACACGAAGAAGTGGTAAACATAGAAGACATGATATTTGTGATTTTTTGATATATTTCTAAAATAGAGTGAAAAGAAAAAGAAAACTCTTGGCTACTAACTACTAATGACTCCACTAATATGCTAACCTCTTAGTGATAATTGCCTCACATGTATCATTGGCCATCACTAATCATTGGTTCAAGAGTGTTTCAAAGCATAACCCATATGTCAACTTTCACATCCAAATTCAACCAACAAGTGCAAGCTACCCTTAAACTATCAAACCCAATAAGAGCAAGCATGTAATAAAGTAATGTTAGCTTGTTAGAGAGTTAGATGTTAGAGTGGTAGAATCCATCATCATGAGCCATCAATGGCTCTTGCAAGAGCAAGGCCAAGTAGAGGCTATTAGATTCATATGGATTATCAAATAAGAAGTTAGACTAATTAGTGGTTAGTAATTAGTTATCATGAGAGAAAAGATTAGCTAAAAATGTAAAAGGAATTGGAAAAAAATAAAGACAAGTTAAGAGAGCACCTTTCATAAATTGTCACCTAAATTACAAGCACTCTTACTTTTCAACCATGTATCACTCTCTCTCCTATTACAAGTCTACAAGAAATGAAAAATACAAAGGAGGAAGAAGAAGAACACTAACCTAAACTATCCTAAACTACAATAAGCAGAAGAAACTACCCTAAAACATTGCATATCTCCTCTCTAAAAAATCCCAAGGGGTATTTATAGGTACTAGGGGAAAGGGGGGCAACCCTGGCCCAAAGTAGGGGCACGGCCATGCCCGTACGGCCGCGAAAACGAGGCAGCATTTTCGCGGCTCTTCTAGAGCCGCGCGCGTGGCGCTTTCTGCCGCACACTGTCCCATCTGTCCCTATAAGTTGCAGGTCCCGGTTTCTAGTTTTGAACCCTGGTTTTGATGAATCAGCTCTCCAAAGTCAATGGCTATATATAGACCTTTAATCACCCATTAAATGGTGATTTAGGGCCTTCTTTTTCATTGCACATCATGGACTTAGAAACATTCAAGAGAGGTATTATTAGCAGAATTTAATATTAAATAAATGTAAAGATGTGGTATGAAATATGCAGTTTTAGAGACTAATCACACCCCCACACTTATCTTTTGCTCATCCTGAGCAAAACAAAAAACTAAGAAAATTATTACACCACTTTCGCAGGTGACGTGATTGCACTGAGCAGGTGCAACAAGCCGTAACACCTCTAGGTTTCCCCTAGAGGAGGAGTTTCCTGAGTTTTCAGCGGATTACACCTACAAAATCCATAAAGAAAGAAATCAAACGTTTGTATTTTGAAAACACATTTTGAAATAGAGAAAAATGTTGAAGTATTTTTGCAAAATATAAGTGATCTAAGGTCATAGGTTAATCAGAAATTATTCTTCCTTAAACTAAGTTGAAACACAAAATCTTGTTATAAATTAAATGTAAGAATTTAAAATTGAATTGACTCTTTGATCTTTCATAAAACTCTTAGAAAAATATGCACTTTGTGAACTGTGAAGATTTTTAGGATATTGACTCTAACTTTCATGTCATTGATTTGTGTGTATATATATTTTTATTTTTTATTTTTTATTTTTTTCTTCCCTTAGTTTTCTTAGGCTTTCTTAATTACCCGGATAGCGAGACTTTAGCCGGTGACTCCCAAACTAGATGATCGTAGGGCACCAGATGAGAAAATATCTCTTGGACTTAAGGACTCGAGTAAACAAGGCCACAAAACTAAAGGGGATTATTTTATTTTTGTCCACCATTTTAGGTCTGAATAATCAGCTTCATAAGGCATAATTACCTAACTTCAATAAGTGGTTTTATCATCATTTTTTAATATATATGTTTTATGGCATTTTCAGTCTTTGTTTCAATCCCAAAAATTGTGTAAGTGTGAAGTGCATAAATCTAAGGCAAAAAATTCAAGATCAAATTATCTTTCTAATCTTACTTTCTTATCCTAAAATTTAAATAAGATCTATTATTTTGACTAAGTTTAAAATTTCATAATTTTAGGTCTTTCTAATTCCTAAGATAATCTTAATTTTCTTAAAAATAAATCAAAACTATTTTTCTTATGTCAAAAAGTTTTGTAAAAAGAAAAGAAAAGAGTTTTATACAAAAGAAATTTTAAAAAGTTTCTAAAAAGAAGTGTAAAAGAAAGAAAATTTAAAGCAACCTATGTTAATAAACCCTCCCCCATACTTATCTCATGCATTGTTCTCAATGCATCGTGAATGTGTATATACATGAAACAAATAGGAAGGAAAGGAAAATTACCTCATGGTGGTGGCTCTGGTAGTGGTCTGATTGGGCCAAGCATTGCTACCCAATCAAGATATCATGGATCTTGTAGAAACCCACCTGTGACTTCTCTAATGCGACCCAGTAAAAGAATGATTGACTGAATAGTCTTATTTAAAAACTTATCCCCATCTAATTTAAATTTTCAAAAATAATTACTGAGTCATTTTCTTCAACATCCTTGTCCAACAATGAAGTGTGATTTTAAGAGGTGATGGATTTGGACTCAAATGGATCAGGAAGAAAAAACCAATACCGACTCGGGAATTTGACTCAGATCAAGTCAAGAGTCAACAATGAGAGTCGAAATTAGTTCAAAAATAGGGTCCAAACCAAAGAATTGATGTTCACACACTTTTCCCATTAATGAAGTATGATCATAAGATATGGTGATTCAATTTCACAGTGTATTGGCACAGGAATCAATGTTGACTCTGGAATAGAGAAAAAAATCTGGTAAAGATACCGGAGTCATTATTGAATCAAAAGTGAAATGGAATCACCAACATGAGGTTCAGGATCACTTCCAAGCTCAAGTTCAATTTCAGGAAAAGGATAACTTGCCAAAATGTCAAGAGGTTGATGTTGGTCAAGTTCAGATTGGTATGATAAAATTGAAACTGAATTTCTAAAATGACATGATTCTTGGGTCCAATCAGTAAAGTTAGGGATATAAGGATTGGTCAAAGGTCGACAAGAAAGACTTTCCTTGCTCTCATGATCAGTTCGCTCATTAGTGAGTCTACTGATAGGCCAGATAATAGAATTTGGAGTCGGAATCATGTCTTCCATGCTTTTTGCAATTGGTTCTTCTTGAAAACGGTGAGTATGAAAGTTGATTTTTAAAATTATGGTGAAATTCTGAGTCTATCAGATTTTACGATTGCTTCTCAGACTCACACAGGGGTTCCATACTCAACTTCAGTATTGATGGTTTTTCATTTTGAATCAGTGAAACTGAAAAAGATGAGTAGGACTCTTGAAAATTTGGCTGACATGATGAGTCTAACGTATTTTGAAATCGTTGCAATTTTTCACAAAAGACTTCCAAATGCTCTTCTAGCTAATATTCTTCTTCAATTGGATGTTCTAGAAAAGGAGTATATGGAGTTTGATTTGGGAGGGATTGTGAATAGAGTAAATTTTGAATTTGTTGTTGGGACTCAAACACGGCTTCCATACTCTTTTCCAAATAAGATTTTTCCTCAGTTAGTGGAACAAGAAAACGAGGATATGAAGCCAAATCGAGGAATGAATATTGTGAAAATTATGGACAAGGTGGTTGAAAATTTGACTCGGGGAGGTGAATCCCATTGACTCTGTGAAGAGTTGAAATTATTTTGAAAATTCTGGTCATAAGATTGTGGGTATGGGTCATATTGAGTCGAATAATCCCATTCTGGCTTATATGATTTGTTTATGTTGTACATATCTGGGTTGAAGTTATCCGAGTCAAATGTGGTCGGGATGAAATATGGATTCATATTATGATTGAAAGAGTTATTTTTATTAAAATCCATTTCACAATTTACAAAAAAGAAAAACAAGAAAAAGAAAACAAGCCTATGCTAGGGTTGACTTAAACCCAGACGACTCCTAACTGGTTAGACTGTCCACGGGGGGGACATTGTCAGAATCTGACCATGAGTTAATCGGCCAGGTAGGGGCAAGATCAGTAGGAGATATCCGTGTCAGGGCAACCGGCCTAATTATGCCAAACCACTGTTCTTCGAGGTTTCGCCTCTCAATCCCCAACCTTAGATACCGATTTGATAAGAGTCAACTTCTAACAATTTCCCCTTAGGTTAATCTCTTAAATGAGTCCGAGATGTCCCTAGGGGCTAGCGTCTAGCAAATTTTATTTAGGCTTGGTTGTGTGAGTGGGGAGATGATTTTTTGGCTAAGAGAGGGTAATGACTTCCCCACCTTATGTTGTATTGGATTTTGCCCTAAAGTTCAATTCATGCAAGTGTGCAATATAGATAAGAATGAATACACAAGAGAGTAAATCACCCACGTGTTTGTCCTAACTATATGCTATGCAATATGTACACCTCCGTCAAGATCACAATAAGACAAGAACAAAATACAGTATTTTGGAATGAAAATTGACACGTGCCTAGATGTAAATGTCTAAACCATTTTAAAGCATCCAATTTTCATATTTTAGTTCTTAAATTAATATAGTGCACAAGTAACAAATATTAGCAACAGAGTATAAAAATATACAAGAATTTACCCAACCACACAAAAACAGATGTGGACATTTGCAGTGCTAAAGAATTTGACCTGCACATCAAAAACAAAGAAGAAAAGTTAACAAAAACGTGAAATCAAATCGTTCCCATCCCCGGCAAAGGACCCAAAATTTGATCGGGGAAAAATCACGCATGAAAAATGTATGTTTTGAAATCAAGATTTAAAGTGTGTGTGCTTTGGCTTCCTCGATACTTCTGTTATAGCATAGAGGCTAAAACGAGTCGAATTAACAAGGATGAGAGGCGATAGAAGCTTTACCGGAATGTTCACGTGTGTGTTAAAAGTTCTTCAATATTTTAAAGAATTAAAAGAAAAGAAAATAATGAATGAAAAGAGAAGTACGATGAAACACGAAGAAGTAGGAAACATAGAAGAAATAGTATTTGTGGTGTTTGGTATATTTCTGAAACAAAGTGAAAAGATAAAGAAAACTCATGGCTACTAACTACTAATGGCTCCACTAACATGCTAACTCTTAGTGATAGTTGCCTCACATGTATCATTGGTCATCACTAGTCCTTGGTTAAAGAGCGTTTCAAAGCATGACCCATATGTCAACTTTCACATCCAAATTCAACCAACAAGTGCAAGCTACCTTTAAATCATCAAAACCCAACAAGAGTAAGCATGGAATAAAGTAATGTTAGCTTGTTAAAGAGAGATGTTAGAGTGTTAGATCCATCATTATGAGCCATCAATGGCTCTTGCAAGAGCAAGACAAAGTAGAGGCTATTAGATTCATGTGGATTATCAAATAAGAAGTTAGACTAGTTAGTGGTTAGTAGTTAGTTGTCATGAGAGAAAAGATTAGCTAAACATATAAAAGGAGTTAGAGAAGAAAACAAAAATAAGTTAAGAGAGCATCTTTCATATGTCACATTCTATTACAAGCACTCTTGCTTCCAAATCATGTACCACTCTCTCTCCTATTACAAGATCTATAAAAAATGAAAAATACAAAGGAGGAAGAAGAAGAACACTAACCTAAACTACCCTAAACTACAATAAGGAGAAGAAAATACCCTAAAACATTGCATATCTCCTTTATGAAAAATCCCAAGGGGTATTTATAGGCACCATGGGAAAGGGGGGCCAGGGGGAAACCCTGGCCAAAAGAACGGGCGCGGCCATGCCCGTATGGCCGCGAAAACATGGCCATAGCTGTATTTCCACGACTATTCTAGAGCCGCGCGCGCGGTGCTTTCTGTCGCGCACTGTTCCTTCTATCCCCTTTCAGTTGCAGGTCTCGATTTCTGGTTTTAAGCCCTGATTTTGATGAATCAGCTCTCTAAAGTCAATGGCTATATTATAGGCCTTTAATCACCCATTAAATGGTGATTTAGGGCCTTCTCTTCATTGCACACCGTGGACCTAGAAACATGCAAGAGAGGTATTATTAGCAGAATTTAATATTAAATAAATGTGAAGATGTGGTATGAAATATGCAGTTTTAGAGACTAATCAGTGACCTTCAAATACTCCATGCTCATTGTGATCAGGAAAGATCTGAGACCTTACTCATGCATTTGTCCAATAATGTCTTGATGTGTATTGAGAATCGCGCGGATCTTTCTCGCCCTTGGATAGAAGTTCTGACTCCTCAAGTGGTTGCCAATCGAACGAACTGGTCATTTCATGTCTACCTCAATGAACACTGTAAAGATACTGGAACCATTACCAATGATATGGCCATGACCTGCAAGAAGGAAAAAATCAGAGGGTTAAATTTTTGCAAAGATAGAAGTATGAATCTAGAAACACAGACACGGGTCTAAAGTCATGAACTCCATAAGCGTGTCTTGTACGCGAATCTCGTGTTTAAAGCTTCAGGACACAGAGTTTACCATGCTTTGCAAAAATAGAAAATATGGATCCGAATGCCAGCCCAACGTTAGACTCACGTCTAATGATTAAAACGCGAGGCATATATTAAAGGCGCAGACGCGGGCCTTAAAATTTGCTAAGCCATGAAATCTAGATGCAGGCATTATATATCCAGACTTCGAGACGCAGTGTTCGCCACACTCGCGTCTAAGATTTCAAAATAGCGTCTAAGGTTTTTAAGACGCAGAGTTTACCACACTCGTCTCCAGAGATTTCAAAAGAGCAGACACGAGTCTTAAAATTTTCTAAGTCATAAACTCTTGACGCGAGTCTCTTATACAAAACCCGCATTTAAGGCCTCAAAATGCGGAGTTCACCATGCTTACATCTGAAGAACTTGAAATTCGAAAATCTACAAGCTCGTGTTTCATCAAGTTAACGCGAAGATCGCATTTGCAGAGCATGGATGGATGGATATCAAGTCAACGATCTAAACTTCAAGAAAGAAGTTTCAAAAGTTTCAGGAAGAGATCAAGAGACAGTCCCTTTATGATTAGTGATATCAGAGCTACAAGGAAACAAAGTCTTATTACGACAAAGGCCATTTCCTACCTAAAGAATAGTTCTTTAGAAGAAAATGATATCATCCGTCAAGACACGGCCAAGAAAGCACCAGAGTGGATGTTTTTTGATTTTGAAATCACTTAATAGTGATAATTTTCAAAAAAAATTGCAAGAAAGTATTATAGCTTTGGGTTCGTTCAAAAAACTCTGAAAGTTCTTCAGGTTGCAGGCTCAGAGAAGAAGATAGTCTAAGAACCCTAAAAGTTGTTCAGAGCACCTGCCCATAAAGGAAAAACAGTCAAAATGAATGACTGTTAAGAGGCTCATGGCCTATTTGTAGGCTCTCTAATGGCCATTAATTAACGACATAAAAATCAAAGTCATTCTAAAGGCTAATTAAAAGCCTTAATTCATGACGCGAATCTCAAATACAATCTGACTAAGACACGTGGATTTTTGCTCCGGGAAGTCCCAACGACACGCGTCCTCAACCATCAATGCCGGCTTTACCTCGAAAGATCCAGTGAGATCTTCGCGTCTCTATAAATTACATGCGACGCTTCAAGGGCCGCGTTTCGAAGTTTGCATCCCTTTACAAACCAAAGGCTGCATTCTCTTAACAGAATGAGGACTGTGTCTTTAACAAATCAAGGTCGTGTCTTAAAATCCATGTTCTTCCATAAACCAAGGGTTGCGTACCCTCTAGCGAGTTGAAGAGCTCAGGGCCGCATCTCTCCTTAATCTAGGGCGGCGTTCTCCCATCAGTTCAGGGTACATTCCTTTAACAAACCAGAGTCGTGTCTCTCAACAATTCAGAGTCACATCCTCTAAATGAAATAGAGTCGCGTCTTTCAACAATCCAGAGCCACGTCCTCTTAACAATTCAGAGTCGTGTCTCTCAATAAGTCATGGTCACGTCTCCCCTACAATTCAGGGCCGTGTCTCATCAACAACTCAATGTTGTTTGAGTTCTCCTCTACAACTCATAGTCGCGTCCCAGCAAATGGCTAAGGACTACATCTCCACAATGGTCAAGAGTCGCGTCTACGAGAGCTTCATTCTCCCACACAACAAAGAGTCTGTCTCAAACACAAAGAAAGAATAAAGACGAGATAAAATTTGATAACTTTTATTATTTATATCAAAATGATAAAAGTGATACAAATACTCTGTTATTTAATCAGGAGAGTGTTACAAAAAAAAAAAGAGATACAAAAGGGAGAGGGCCAATCCCGCTCAGCCAAAGAGTAAATTTGGTCTCGGAGGCACTGAATCTCACGCTGGTGTGCCTTCTCAACCTCTGCCCAAGTTTGAACCTTAATTCTTCCTCTGACAAGAATTTCTTTATAGCTAGCTGTGCTTGAAGAGATTCCAACTTGGAAGAACGGGCAGTAAGATTTTCTTGAACCCACTTCTTGGTAGCCTCTTGCTCCTTCAGTCTCTTCCTGGCAACAACAAGTTTCTGCTCATTAACCTGAATCAAGGCTTGTGCCTTGGCGATAGCTGCCTGAGCATTAGCTATAACTTGCTCTGCGTTCTTGGTGATGACCTCAGGTTCTCTGAGTCACAATCAATCTTTGATAGCTGGCCTGAAAGTCATTGAGGTGATGGGTCTTCTTAGCCATTTGATCCTCCATCTCTTTTCATTTGCATTCTTGGGTAGCGAGGAGCTTATTCAACATCAGCCGAGCCTCATCGATCGGATTAGCCTTCTCTAGGGTCCTTAACTCTTTCAATCATATCCCCAGTTATTCGACTAGCATAAGATATACCTTAGCTTGCTCTGAGCTTTTGGTATGGCAAATGTTCTCGATCTGATTTTCAAGAAGCATTCGGGCAAACTCAAAAGAACTTCTCCCGGAAAGAACCAATTCGATGCAGATGTTGTTAAACATAAGGTCGAAGCTTCAGGCCCTTCTTCTAGCGCCACAAATTTGATTGTAAAATGAAAGTGATAAGAATTACCATCTAGCTTTGGGCTAACGGGTCGTGTCCATGAGGAGGAATGCGATGAAAGCTTTTCAGTGTTTTTGTTTAGAGCAAAGAATGGTGTTGTTTTTTTTTTTCTTTTTAGTTGAAAAGAGAATGGAGAGAAGGAAAGTGATTAAAGAAAATTTGAAAAACTTAGAGAAGGCTTTGGACAAAATGATCTTTAAAAGTGTTGAAAATTGTTTAGTTGTTTTTAATATAGGAAACAAATCTGGGCTCACTATCTTACTACTCAATGATGTGTTCTTCTCTTAAAATTCTTAATGCCTCAACTTGATCATAGCAAAAACTTAAGCTTTAGTTTCGAAAGTCTTAAGCAAAGCAAATAAGATCGTTTGAAAAAGTTTTAACTCTTTTTCTTAAGAAATTCTCTTGAACTGAATGTTAAATCACCAAGTTTTCAAGTATGAAATAAAAGCAAGTTCAAGTGATATTTTAAAAGAAATAAAAGTTTAGAAATCCAAACCCATCCTCATGTGCCTTCAAGAACACTTTCAAAGAAGAAAGACTTAGTTAAGGCATACATATGATTCGTTGGGTTCTTTACATCAAAACTGTACAAAACAAGAGGGATCGAATAGAGGGATAATAGTGAGCCTAGAATACAAGTTTAGCTACTCATCGAAGATGAAAATAAGACATGTAAATAAAGCAAGACATACCCGTGAATTGGAGTGGAAGAAGAGAAAGCTTGATCCTATATTGATGTTACTTCAATCTTCAGATTACAATCACTCTATTCCTCTCTCTCACTGGTAATTGAACTGAACTACAAATTAGAAATAGAGATACAACTTTTCTATACTATCTAACAAAGAACCTAAACCTTAAAAACAAAGAGAAAAACTTAAACTAATTTTTGGTCCCTTTTTCTCTGAAAAATACAGTATTTATAGGCAAAAAAAAACCAGGAACGGGCGTACGAAGATAGGTGAGCAAATGCTGCCCCAACAGAAGCTAAACAGCCACAAAAACATGGCTTTGGTTGAATTTTCGCGGCCATGGTGTGGCCAGGTGGCCACACCAGGTTGGAGGAATTCCTTCATTTGGTGATCTCCTTTATCTCCTACTGGTTTTCCCATTTCAGCTCTAGGATTTGACAAAACAGCCTTTGATCTTTGACTTTAACCAACTGATTTGGGAAGATTCATTTTAACCGGTTCTTAACCTCTCTGATTTGCCATGATCTGCCCTGATTTCCTAATTTTAAATTAATTCTAAATTAAATCAGAATTTGATGGACTTTTGGGCTTGTTTCTCTTTCCTATCCTTTAGCAATGGGCCTGCATTTTATAAGAAAAATAGGACTTATTAATATAATTTATTTAGATAATAAATATGGTAATATGACAATATATATGCAATATATGCGACCGATTATAGGACTTCGTGAAAGTGAAGAATTATTGCACCATCTAATGAGTTAATTCTTCCATGATGTCCATGGCTGGAGCCAGCTTTGTTGTTGCACTCCTGGACCCCTTTCTATGATTGTGTGTATGGTGTCCGTAGAGACGGAAGCCATTTTACATGGTGCAGAGACGAGGCCAGTAGCAGTTCCGTCAACACCGAAGTCGTAACCAGCACCTCCGGGATTGTTACGGTGGTAGCCTCTGAGACGACAACCACAGGGACAGACTTCACGATACTTGGCTCAGCCATTAAAGTCTAAAATACGTTGTCCTCTGCGCTAGTGCTTGCCATGGGCTCTTTCACTTGAGCTACCCTAGTACTCTCTGCAGTCATAACATCGATGTTAGCAATAACGATGAGAATGATAGTATATAGAGAATATTTATTCTCTTACCAAGTTGAGGATCCAAAAATGGTAGATCATTTAGCAGGTTGCTCTGGGACGAGGGTTTCCCGGTCACGGTGGTTGTGCCCTCAAAGGTTATGCAGTAGTAGGAACTTCAAGGCCCTCCAGCTGGACCAGTTCCTCAATCATCTCCCCAATTTGGGAGGAGGTTGCAGCTTCAACACTGGTAGCCACTCCTGTAGGTGACATTCAGATGAAGCATTAAAATATTTTGTCCAGCTTAATGGATTAATAATTAAGAGGGAAAAGAAGAAATACCCTCGCAAGTAGTGACCCTCTTGATGGCAGAACTATTGCAGGAGCATCCACCTGCATCTCTTCCTCAGAAATATATGAAAACTTGCTAGTGTCAGGAAGAGCAGGTTTATCACCAAAGTTAACTATGTCCCCTGAATAGTCCCCATATTCCTCGGACGATGAAGATGACACTTGAGCCAAGGAGACCTCAGGGACTAGGGCTTTGCCATTGAGAACCCCGTTGGTAGGGCTGGGCTCCACAACCTAGGAAGTAGGCATCAAGACATTGGGAGACCCCGGTTGTTGTGCCTCCATCCCTCTTTCTTGAACCGAAGAAGCTGCCGGCTGAATTGAAACTCCAGATTGAGATGAAACTTCAACTTCGGCCCTCTCCGTTACTTCTTTTGATATTCTGTAACCACAGCCCTTTCGGCCATAGTAGATTGGCCTGCAAACTCTGCCTCTTCTAAGACTGTAGGACCCCTGCAGCGCAAACCTCAGGGACGAAAAGAGAAGGTTATCTCTTCTTCTTCTTCTTCCTGTTCCTCCGTACCAAAGGGGAAGTACCTCGGGCATCTAGGCTAAAACTGCAGCCTCATATTCCTTTTCTTACCTTCTTCTGGCTAGGCTCACCTTGGGAAAAAAAAGCTGGGGGATGCTTGGGCACAGCTTGCCAAGTCCTCCTAGTGGGTTGCTCCTTAGCCACTCTTGCTCCAGATTCTGACCCCGAAGTTGCTTCTATTCTGCTAGCCTCCTTACTGGCCTCCTTTTCAGCCTCCTTCTCGGCCTCCTGATATTCGGTCATTCCTCACATTCGGCAACCCTTGGACCCTTTCTTAGCTTTATACGCTGATTTGATTCCAAACCCAGGCACCTTATTTGCCATGAATTACTACGTACAAACATCAAGACTTGCATAAGAATTGGGCGTCTTATGAGGAAGAGTGAAGACAGCTCCGGCTCCTCCAGCTATGCTATAGTACCATGCCCGGGCACCTTCATACAAATTTTCGCAGAAGCGAAGGTTTGGGTTGGGGTTACCGACATACAAGTTGTAACCAAATTGCCTGGCAAATTGACAAGGCATGTAAGGTTAAATTGTACAGAAGTTCCCTTGCCGAAAAACTAAGTATCCAGGTCGGATGTTTATCAACCACTAGAAGATACTAGAAGGTGATTGGGTGAATCCATTCGGACAAATGAAGTTAACATACTTGTCCTTGTAGGATGCATTATTACGCCTAGATCCCGCAGGTATGGGGATATTATGGCAACGTACATACGCAGGGCAGAGATACCCTCACGTACGTACGCTAAGCCTCAGTACAGGAAATAGCCTCCATAAGCACAAGAGTTCCAGCATTAAATAAGTACAAGAATACCTGTAGAAAGGGTTAGTGATCATGATAGATAAAGAAATATGGAAAAATAAGGAACTAAAGACTAAATAATAAAGATACCTATGAATGATATCGATGACGAGTCCTATGTGAATCTAATGAAATGTCTGACAATACGACATCTGGGATCTCCAACCTGGGCGCGCAAACCCAGGATCGTCAGAAAGTGACCTAGTGAGTGGTAAAATGAAGGAAGCAGTAATATATACTACAGTAGTATAATCACGATAATATATAAGACATATCAAGATAACAGTGGTACCATATATATAGTCTAACAAGAGGTATATCCATATTACACATTTGTAACCTGACGGTGTCAGTGCAGAACATGAATAATCTTGCTACAGTGTTATGTTATGAGTGTACACGACTAATGTGTGCATGAAAAATATATATGGAACAGAAAATACATAGTATGCAGATTGTATGTGGACATGAGTAGTGTGCCATAACAGAAAGTGTAAAATGTATCAGGAAGTGTAACAAAGTATACAAGTAAGATGATAGTGGATAAATTACCAGGAATAGTAGCATGTACAACAACAATAGTATACAGGTATCAGGCAAGTCATGTTATTTATACAATAATAACAATTAGTACCACCTGGTATTTTAATCAATCTCTTTTAGTATCCAATACCACTGGCAGTTCATACTGGAGCCCGCACTCCAGTGGAATCCATCTAGGTGCCATTATCCAAACGAGAGAGTGACCAAATAACAAGTGTTCATGTCGTTACTATTATTTATACTATTTTATTATGTTAATTGGAAACCCAATGGTCAAGGAGCTCTTATCGGGTAGGTACACCCGTGCATACCAGGCATCAAGGCCTTAAACAGACCCCTGGCTACTGAGACCAGAGCCCTTCGCTAAGAGGGGAGCACGAAACGAGAAATGGGAGCTCATGGAGCTATATACAATCGGTAGGCAGCACTACCATCCCCTGTAGTGGGATAAATTTGGATCCACTACATCCACCCGATAAGATCTAACCAACCGTCAAGTCTCCCCCATCCCCAAGTTATATATATTATATTTGAAGTACACAGAGTAGCAAGAACAAGTACAGTGCATAGTACATGTAACATGATAACAGGACCTGAGCTCTGTTGATAGCATAAAAAAAGATAACGAAAAACAGGAAAAAATAAATGTGGGGGGATTCCGCATATCACATATCAACAGCTCACGTATCCAGTAACGGGAAGGTCAATATCAGTAACAGGGAATAATCATGTAACGGAAATACATGAATATGCATGTAGCAATCATATAAATCATGATCTATGCAACAGGAATAAATAGACAATCAATACATATAGACCGGTGAGTCTATATAAGGAGTTAGAACATGAAGTAACTGTGCATCAAGTATCTAGGGAACGATGATACAAATATGTGCACTAACAATATATAGTGAAATGGTGTATCCATGTATCAGTGAAGTGTGAAGAAGACATAATTGGTGTCATGTGTAATTTTATCTGTGAAATGGTGAGATATGATGAAAATAATAAGATCGGTGTGCTACTGGATATGTATAATATGTCTACAAGTACATATAATAACAATGTTCTTCAAAATAGATATCCACGTGCACTAGTAGTGTCCCTGTCCCGTGCACTAGAGTATCCGTGTAAACGAAATGCATGCACTAGAAATACAAGGGTAGCGTCTCAGTGTCGTCAGTGGGTTGGTACGGTGGCTATGCCACATAATCGAATGTCAAATATTTTATTTATCATAATGATTACAATATTTATTACAATAGGATAGATATCACAAAATTATTATTATCTATAATTATCTATTTTAATTTTCAATTTATTACTACGTTATTTATAAAAATTATTAACTTATGAATCTCGATATTTTGACAAGTCATCTATGTATAATAACTCAAGAACGAAAATAAATTATGATTATGTTATCACTTATATTTTATTAATAACCATGTATGGTCAAGCTTTAGTGATTTATCAATAACTGCATTTTATTAAACAATATTTATAGTACTTTACCTATAATCAAGATTTATTAATAAAGTAATCAACCAATATCATTAAACACAATAAAATAGAATTTATAAAAGAAAACACTCACAAACTAGCCATGGGAAGGTAGGTCTCTTTTTCACGATCTCAACGGTTCCAAAATCGTCCAAAACGGACCCCGGATGCTCCAGATATCGCCCAAAAACTAAACCATAACAAAAAGGGTTAAATCTGTCATTTAAAGGATTTGAAATGAAATAAAGTTATTGAACAGGGGGTTACATGTAAAATTACCTTTTATTGATTTTGGGTGCGGGTTTAGATTGACAGTGGGTCGGATCTAGATCCAATAACCCGACCCAAAACTTAAGTGGTTGGGTTAATGGGTTTGGGTTTACATGAGAATTATTGGGTTTAAACCAATAAAGAAAGAAAGAGAGAACGAGAGAGGAAAAAGGGTTGGGGGCAGTGCCGCCCCATCGGCAGCCGTGGTGGTGGCTGACGGCAGTCGGCGACGGCTATCTGGGTCCGCGTATAGGGAGGAGAAGTGAGAGAGTATGTGGGGGGGGGAGAGATTCTTTGTAGAAAAAGAAGAAGAAAAAGAAAAAGAAAAAAGCAAGAAGAGGAGGAGGAGGAAAAGGAGGGAAGGGGTAGCGCCCAGCTGGTGGCGCGGCGGTGGCACGCCGACCACCAGCCGCGTGGCTACGGGTATGGGTCAGGCACACCCTTGGCCTGGAACAGTGAGAGGGAGAGAGAGGGAGAGAGAGAAATAAGAGAGAGAGAGAGAGGAGTGTGTTAGGTAAGAATTAGAGAGAGAATGGGAGAATAGAGTGTGTGTGTGTGTGTGTGTGTGTGTGTGTGTGATAGAGATGGAGAAATAGAGAGAGGGAGAGGTGGTTGGGTTAGAGGCGGTGGAAAAGGGATCCAGAGAATTGGAGAAGAGGGAAAAAGAAAAGGAAGAAAAAAAATCTAAAATTTATTAGTATAATATTATTTAATTAGGTTAATTTTTTACCAGTTCCAAACAGTTCCCAAAAATTACATAAATAGAGAATATTATCTTGAGACATAATATGAAAACGGTTTGAAGAAATTCAATCTAGTTTGCAAATTAAAAATCCTGGAAGGTTTCACCGGTACTAGGCGACACCGGTTCAGCCCGAATTTAAATAAATTTAGAAAAATCCACGAAAATACCTTGACATAGGAAATATAATTCTAAGATATAAGGTGAAAGCAGATTCTCAAAATTTGACTCCATTTATGAATTAAAAATCGTAGAGCCGATTATCGGTATCGGTCGCACCGACTACGGAGATTTTCCAAAATAATTCAAAAAATTCCAGAAAATTCTGAAAAATCTAAAATATTAGAAAATGATATCTGAAGCTAAAACCAATTCAATCTGACTAGCAGAAAGGTTAAATCAATTTTGAATGTCGTATCGAGTCCTAATACTGTGATACGTGCATCAGGGAGCAGAGGGTTACATGCATTGTGAATCTCGGAGAAGTACCTATCTAATTGGTAATTAACCCATTCAAAATAATCTTTTAGATGTAGAACAAGCAATACTGTAGCCAGCTCAAGCTCTCCAATCGCTGCACGAAAGGTACAAAACCTTCTGAGGTAGAGACGGCGATCATTAATGATGGACAATGCATCACATATCAAGCCATCAGATATGTGCATGAAAGCTCAACCCTGGGACTGGGGGACTTAACGAGGGAATGACCATTGGAATCCTTGACTGCATTACCCTTTGCGTCCACGATTGCCTCCACATGATAGAAGCTCTTCGTTAGCGCCCGTAACCCACTCTAAATCCTAGCCACCATTACTGCGAGGAGAGCAATGAACTTCCTATAAGCAAGCAAAATAGTCGGGTACACCACGTCAGCGATGATACCTCATACGATAGTGTCGACACCACACATCACTTCAGCGACAACATGAGAAAGCCCGCCAATAGAGCCCGGTCAGACATCAAGACTTTGGCTTGATGGTGGAAGCTCTCAAAAATCATGTCCGATTTGAAAGTATCATCATTAGACTCCCTGGTGTATGAACTGGTAGATGCACTGATTCTTTCGATATTTCTTCATCAGTGCCAGGGGCTAGCCGAGTCATCGAGTTAGTCTTATTAACCCCAGGGAACAGATAATTTGCCCATGACAACTGCTTAACTCCCCTACTTATCTATTTTGTCACCTGCCCACAGATGTGAAAGTGGCATAGCACTTCCTAATAAGTCTCCTACACCAGAGGATCGCTCTTTTCAGCAGATGTAGCTCCTTTGTCAACGGGACATATTCTTTGTGAGGGGCATCTCCAATCACCAGCCCTGAGACTTCGTACATCTCATGGAGGGCAAGCCTTATTTCCCCAATGGGAGTGAAGAACGTGCAGGTCTCTAGATTATACCGCTCTAGGATAGCGTAAAAATATTGTATGCTCTGCGAAATGTTGTACTGGATATCCCTCGTGGCCCCATACAGTCTGGTCTGTAGTAAAAGGTCTTCAAATTCTACAAGAACAAACCCTACCATTCTGCCCCACCATGTTTTATCGGTAGAGTGGATCCATCTAATAGCATAGAATTCTGGAGGAAAGTCACCCCTCATATCCAGAAATTGTCTGATGAAGGTGGCTGCAAGTTGTGGGGTCTCCCTGTCGGGTATTGAGCAAACCAGGCCACAATCCCAGCACGTCCATCCCATGACTGACTGTGAAGGCTTCACGGACACCTATTTGCCTAGGGAAACTCTGAAGATTGGCTTGACCAACTCTAAGTCTATTGTCCGACACAGGACATATGTGCAGGTAGGCCAGGGGATACATCCGCTCCATGTTCGGGAGGAAGAATCTCCTGTTGCCGATCTGGTAAAGCCATTTGTAATTCCTATCATAAAGAGCAGCCTCATCCTTCTCGATCGAGTTAGCAAAGAAGAAGTCTGGCTTCCTTAGTTGGGTATAGGAATCTGATTCGAATCGACCATTGGAAATGATTTCCGGAGAGTAAGCATACTAGCATTGCAGATCCAGCTCCATCATTCCTTTGATTTACCGATGGTCACAGGAGCAGTCCTCTAGAGAACGAAAATCATGTCCGAGTCAGCACCACCTACATGTCTAAAATGACACTGTTTGGACAAAGGGTTTGAAGAGTATTGCACTACAAAAAAGACGACGCGATAGTTAGTCACCTAAGAGTTGTCAAAGTGATTGAAGCTTAGATGCAAAGTTTGCCTCATAACCGTGTCTAATGACTAAGACGTGAAGCTCAATGAAACCTACATCTAAACTCAGAGATGCGAGGCTTACATGAAGTCTGAGTTTAAAACTCCACAACTTAGAAATCTCTCTAAGTGTTGGAATCAGACGCGAGACTCAGTGAAACCTGCGTCAGGCCTCAGAGACGCGAGGTTCACATGAAGTCTGCATCTGAACTACACCACTTAGAAAATTCTCAAAGTGTTGAGGTCAGACGCGAGACTCAATGAAACCTGCGTCAGGCCTCAGAGACGCGAGGTTCACATAAAGCCCACATTTGAACTCCACCATTTAGAAAATTCTCTAAGTGTTGGGATCAAACACAAGGCTCAATGAAACCTGCGTTCAACAAACAGATGCAGACTTAAGCTGATGAAGCAAAGACGTAGAGGTCATCAAACTTGCATCTTACCTATCAGTGCAAGAGTCGCATCTGAAAATCAACACGGACATGAGCCTCGCGTTAGCGATTTAACTCAGAAGAAGCTTAAGAGTTAAGATAACTTTTCAAGTTCTTTAATGGTGAAAATAGATAAGGATTGTCTTATTACCTGAAATGGGGCCTCCTGCGTAGAGGAACCTCCCATTTGAACATCTAGAGCGACAACGCTCAAGGAAAAGCCACAGGCTTGGTCTTTGGAGCCATTTTTAACGGCGAATTCTTTAGGAAAGATGAGAGAATAAAAAAGCTCAAAACTTTTCTTGAGTTCTTAAGTTCTAGATGAAAAGATCAATGAAGAAGAAAAGAGTTTAATGATGACTCTTAAAAGTCTATTGTCTTTTTATAGACACAGTAATCGGCTAAGATACGTAGCCCGTATCTTAAGATCGATCGTCGCCAGACACGTGGCAATGCACCCGGAATACGAACCTTGCATTTTAAAAAGAACAGCGTTCTTCAAGCTCTGCCAGACAGTGGAAACGCACTCAAAATGTGAATCTCGCGTTTAACAAAGCCGTGTCTTTTCAGCAAGGAGAAGTCCTTGTCTCACTTTGAAGTATACGTCACTTCGACAGAGTAAGAACGGCGTCCCCACTTTGAAGACCGCGTCTGGATTAGGGGTGGCAATTGGGTCGGGTCGGGTCGACTCGACCCAATTACTGCTCGACCTATATAAAATCGGGTCGGGTCACCCGACCCGATTATTATACGGGTCAAAAATTCAGACCCAGACCCGACCCAGACTTAATCGGGTCGACCCGACCCGACCCATTTGACCAGATTATTAAGCCTTAAATACAATTTTTTTACACTATATTACTAAATTGTTTGGTGATATGGTTGGTCATCACACTAAACTCATACAGTAGAGGTCACAGGTTCAAAATTGGGCTCACACATATTTTTTGACAATTTAATTTAGGTGAAGGGGGGAGGCGGTGGGGGGAGGCGGTGGCGGCGGTGGAGGAGATCGGAGGGGAGGAGGACGAGGAGGTGAGAGAATAATTGGGTCTGGCAGGTCAAGCGGGTCCGGGGGGTTTGGGTCGACCCGACCCATTTAATAATCGGGTCAGCTGGGTCGACCCGATTACAACCCAAACCTAATTAGCCCAAATCCAGACCCACTAACTCTGGTTCGGGTCGGGTCGGATCTGCCTGGTCGCGACCCGTCTGCCACCCCTAGTCTAGGTAAAGAGTAGAACTGCGTCTTAACATTAACAAAGCTACATTTTGAAGTCCGTATCTACACTATAAAAACTACATCTCTTCAGTATTCTTAAGATCACATTTGGGTAAAACAAGAGAGCTGCGTCTCAACTCTAACATAGCCGTATCTCTTCAATAAAGTGAGAGCCGTGTCTCTACTCGATGTTCATGTCTCTTCTACTTCAAACGAGGTATACATTCCCCAAGGCAACATGACCTTTGTGTCTACAAGATATGTGTTTAGTTTCTACTTCTACAATCAGTTCAACAGTACACTGATAAAAGCAGTTGGCAATCTCCCCCTGTTCAATAGTACACCGACAATCAGCTCAGAGTACCGATGAGGTCTTGATTGCGTATCTAGACACTCAGGATGACCATCTCTAGTGGCTTCAAAGAGTTTAACAGTACACTCACAAAGACCAAAATCCAGATAAGATCGAGCTCAAGGTATCTCAGAAAATTGCCAGTCCAGTCTTGAGAGCTTGCAGCCAAAAGGAAAGTCCAAAGTGTTTCGAAACCCGTCTCAGTCAACCACGGAGTTTTAAAAACTTTGGAGGGGATTCTATAGACTGTCTAAACATCACTGAAAAACAACAAATAACAAAGTTCATGTTTTAGATGCGAGGCTAATCAAAGCCACTTGTGCAAAGACAAAATACAGGGCTTGAAGCCCGCATCTCAACACAATTGCAATGCCAAGACCCAGAGCTTAAAGCCCGCATCTCTGTACCACTTTAGTGCTCAGGCACAAAGCTTGAAGCCTGAATCAAAGCTTGAAGGCCGCATCTCAAATGCGAAG
>JAVJIF010019472.1:0-65100 GCA_038442645.1 Agave tequilana | reverse complement strand
AATAACATTCAAATATATGTATGCTTGACTACAGGAGAAAAGATCTCATTGTAGTCAATACCCTCCTTTTGAGCATATCCCTTGGCAACTAACCTTGCCTTGTACTGTTCAATGTCCTTCTTGCGAAAGACCTATCTATAACCTATTGCCTTGGAGTCCTTTGGAAGATCGACTAATGTCCGTGTTTGGTTTCTATCAAAGACTCCATCTTCTGCTTCATGGCTGTAATCCACTTGTGGTCATCTGCCTCGATTGCCTCCATGTAACTACAAGGATCTCTTGTTTCTGTTACTAATGCGAAAGAGACATGATCATCTTTCCAGCCATACCTTATTGGTGGCACTGTAACTCTGATTGACAGCCTCAACGATCTAAGTTGCTCTTGAGTAGTCTCATATTCGTCTCCATCTGAATCTGAGGAGTTCTTTTCTGATTCTTTAGGCCTTTTAGGGCTCTCTGAGAACTCAACTCTTTTTTTTTGAGTGTTTGTCGAACTGTCTGAAGCTCCACTTGCGCTTTATCTTCAATTTTGACTTTTCTTGCAACATTAATTCTTCGTCAAAAACCACATCTCTGTTGGTAAAGGCGCTCCTTGTCTTGGGATCCTAAAGTCTAAAACCCTTGTCTCATTTGGTGAAACCGATGAAGATACACTTCTTAGACTTGGACTCCAGTTTGTTTCTTTTCTGACTATCAACCAAACTATAAGCTTACAACTGAAAATCTGTTAGGTTGAATAGTCCACATACTCTCTTCACCATATCTCCTTTGGGATTTGAAGATCAATAGCTATTGATGGTGACCTGTTTACCAAATAACTCGCATGATTCACCGCCTTTGCCCAAAATTCTTCTAACATGTCAGCCTGTAATCTGATACTACGGGCACACGTTGTAAGTGCCCGTTTCATGCGCTCTGCTATTCTGTTCTGTTCTGGTCGTCTTGAAATACTTAACTGGTGTTCGATGCCCTTGCTTGCTAAGTAATCTTTGAATTCTTTGGAGGTATGTTCCCCTCAATTATCGGACTTCAAGATTTTTACCTTTCCTCAGTTTGATTTTTCACCATAGTTTTTTACTCCTTGAACTTCTGAAATACTTTCGATTTTTACTTCAAGAAGTATACACAAACTTTCGTGGAAAAATCATCTATGAAAGTAACATAGTACTTAGCACCCTAATGGATGCTACTGGTGAAGGCCCCACACGTTCGTGTGTATGAGATCTAGCAAGCCCTTTGTCTTGTGTTGTAACGTAGAGAAAGCTACTCTACATTGCCTACCTATGATGCAAAATTTACAAAGATCAAGTTTGCAATATTGATACATGGTAGAGTACTCCTTTTGTGTAGGGCTTGAAGACCTCACTCGCTCATGTATCTAAGATGCATGTGCCAAAGTCTTGTAGTATCATTCTTCTCCGTTGCTGTTGAAGCATCATCAACAATAATACTTTCTGTCAACTTGTAAAGTTTGTTGTCCGTTCTCCTTTGAGAATTGTTATGGAGCCTTTGATAACTTTGAATCCTCCATCTGCACCAGAAAACTTATACCCTCGAGCTTCCAAAGCTCCCAACGAGAGAAAATTCTTCTTTAAATCTGGAACGTGTTGAATGTTCGTAAGGGTTTGAACATGTCCATCAAACATCTCATACGAATATTGCCATTGCCAATGCCAACAGTCTTCCACACGACGTCGTTACCCATCAGGACAAAGCCTCCATCATGAGGCTTGTAAGTACAGAACCACTCCTTTTGGCGCATGTGGTATGTGCATCCCAAGTCAAGTAACCAAGCATCTGAGTATTTATTTTTCCTGACTCAGCCGTCAAGACATCACATGCATCCTCATTTGCTTCTTTGACAACCCGGTTTGATCTGATTTTCCACTGGTACTAGCCTCATCAGAATCCTTGCCGCATTTCTCTTCAGCATTTCCTTGTTTTTCATACAATTTTTCTTGATGTGCCCTGGTTTCTTACAAAAATAGCATGAAAAACTGTTGGAAGCTTCTTGATCCCTTTTGGGTCTCATATCTTTGATTTTTCCCTCTGGCCCTTGACAAGCAATCCTGAGGCCTCATTCGTAGAATCTGTCTTCTTCATCAACTCGTTGTTTTGAAGCATCTGCCTGACATCTTCTAACTCTAAGGGCTTCTTACCATACTGATGGTGGTCGTCAAGTGATCATAAATTGATGGAATAGAAGAGAGAGTAACAGAACAGCTTTGTCTTTTTCTTCTAGCTTAACTTTTAGAGCCAACAAGTTGCTTAAAATTCTATTAAAAGCATTAAGATGTTGTAGAATAGGCTTACCTCCCTTCATCCGGAGGCTGTATAATTGCTTCTTTATGAAGAGCTTGTTCGACAAACTTTTCGTCAAGTAAAGGCTCTTCAGCCTACACCAAAGGCCAGCAGTTGTCTCCTCATTCATCACGTTGTAGAGGACCTCATCTGATAGACATAGTATGATTGCCGCCTTTGCGCGGAAGTCGGTGTCGGTTCCACTCATCATCTTTCATCTTTGATGGCTTCGTCTCAATACCAAGCATGGCCTTGTGTGTGCCCTCCTTCATGAGTAACGATGTTTCTCGCATCTTCCACAACATGAAGTTGAACTTCCGTTGAGTTTCTCCACCTCGAGCTTGGTTGTCGTGGTCGTCATGTTAGTCATTGCTCTGATACCAATTGTTGTGATCTATCACCGATCAAACAATAGAGAAACACTGAGTTAAAGAGTCGGCATCGAAAGCGAAAGCGTAGAAGATTTACCATTAGCAAGCAATTGAGATTAAATCACCACACAACCAAAGAACACCAGATTTAATATGGTTCGACAATGTGCCTACGTCTACGGGAGGAGGGAGGAATATTTATTTAAAACAGAGAAGAAAATATAAGAGTGTACAAGAATACCTCTCTTTCACAACTCTCAATGGTGAAAATCTAAATTTCTCTTGAATTCTTGACACACCTTTAAAAGGCCAGCCCCAAGTGGTTTATATAGGCACTTAGGATGATCCTAGTTCAAGATAAATTTCAACAATCCAATCAGCACCGCCTCAGTAAAAGAAGGAAACTAGGATCCAATTCAAACTGGAAACAGAATTGTATTTGAAAACTACCAGAACCCGACAGTAGTCGACTAAGGCCAAGTATTAGTCGACTATACCAAATACCTAGTCGACTACTGTAAAACAATCCGAGAACTCAACTTACTGTTGCGAGGCCTAGTCGACTATACCCAAGTATTAGTCGACTAATCAATATGCACAGAGCCTGTACATGTCTGTGCTTGATCTCTGAAGCTTTTACACCTCCACCTGATCCTTGATTCTTCTCCAGTGAATATGAGGCACTCCAAATACTAACAGTGCAATAGCATGAATTGTGAAATCTTTTGGGGTAGGTTTAAAAATATATATGTTTTAAATTATATAAAGGGATGATTTTAGTAGATATGCATGTAGCAAGTTTTTCGTATTTGCAAAGTCATTATCTAATTACATTATTAATTTGGCAATAATCAATCATGGGAGGGATTAATAATATTCCAAGACATCAATATGCCTTATGATTCCTTATATTTTGAAAATAATACGTGTGCCAACAATAATTGTGCTGCTTATGCAACATTTATGTCAAAAGATTCAAAATGAAATTAAAATTTGGCAACCGTGTGCTTTGTAAAAGAGGAGTGGTCAGTGATAAGGAAGGAAGGTGAAGAGGTAAGTCTAGAGGTTGGAACTATCTTAAATCTAAGAAATCAAGTCACTTAAGGATGTTAAGTTAATAAAATTCAAATGGATGGCTGAGATTTTGTCGATGATTCTTAATTCTGTAAATGTTAAATAATCAAGGTTTTATTAAGGAACCTCATTTAATCAAATCAGAGTCCATGTGACAATACAGTATGACATAATATTAACAGAGACTATAGAAATATGTGTATGGACTTTTGGATGCATGGATGTGTCTGAATGTGCATATGCACTCTCTTTATTATTTATATATTCTATTGTCATGCCACCCATCATGGACTACTTCTTAAAGAATTGTCGTGTGACCTTGTGCCTGTGTTGTATCTTTGTCCCATGTCACCATGTCCATGCTTCTTATGCATTCTTTAACGAAGAAGTAAATACCCACCAATAAAGCAGGTAATTACAAAAGGACTTGTAGACAATGTGATGTAATACGAGCGGATCACTCTCAATCTAAGAAAGAAAAACTAGGGTTTTAAAATGAAGAAATAGGAACGGAAAATTAGGGTTTAAGGGAAAAAAAGAAAATGATATATTTGGACTTCATACCTCTTGTACCACGGGCTTCATACTCCTTACACCACGAGTTTCATACCCCAATCTCAAGAATTCAAGAGTTTACAAAAGTTCGCTTCATGGACATAACCGAAGTGGTACTAAACGCTCACATAAAAGAAAACAACTAATCTCAAAATAAACTAAGGCATAAAACAACTAGCGACTGGCGTGATGTCTTCATATTTCCCTCGGGGTGGGAGAAATTTGACTGTCGAGTGAGGGCTCTTCTCATGAAGCATCTCAATCGGATCAAGGTGGTGGCTGAGGCAGGTAGTAGCACTAGTACATCACGTCGAGACCAAGGCGATGGAGGGGTGAATCTGGCCTCCGTGACAGATCAGCTGTAATAGATGGTAAGCTTGATCAAGACACCGATAGCTGACAGATATCAGAGTTTTGGTGTCAATCCCCTTCAATTTCTTTTAGATCCATTCCAGAAAAAAATCACTATTCGAAAATCCCAGAAAAAATACAAATCTACACTGTTCATCTCCTCTTTCGTCGCTACAAATCACGCCCTCTTCCCCCATCGCCCGGCAATAACACACCCACCACCACCGCCTTCACATCGCCGCCTTCATTAGACCATCACCCGCTGTCACAACCCGCATCATCTGACATCTTCATCAATTTCACCATCTCTCAAGCCATAGAACCCACCGCCGCACCTTTTGCCACCTCGCGCTGCCACCAAGATCTCGAGAATTCATCAGAGCCACAACATCAATCAGATCGCCGGCACTGCCAACATCATCAACCGCTGACAACAGATCCTCATCACCGCCGACTTCGTCCTCACCATCGATCGATGCCTCACCATCGATTGACGCCACTGACATCATCTTCAACGTCCCCGAGCTCCTCCGCCCCCTCCGAGTGTCAGCAGCGCCAGATCTGAGTTGTCGCTGCCTACTCTCGTCGAGTTCTCCATGTCGTTCTCTTCGCCCTCGTCATCACCCTCACTGACCTCACGCTCGTCGCCACCTCTTCAAGATCATCATCGACCGAGTCCTCGCTGTCATCGGAGTTGACGCGATTTGATTGGGTTTGATCAGATTTGATCAGATCCAATCGGATCTTTGTCAGGGCCACCACAACAACAGCGTCGCCCAAGTCAGTCAGGCTCATCGTCGTCTTCCCCTCCATCGATCTGCAATGCCATCGCCATCGTCGAGTTTGCTGCGCTCCCATCGCCACCTTTTCCACGAAGCATCGCCACCACGTCGATCTTCCTCCGTCCTTAATCATCTCCGACTGCACCTCCCCTCCGTCGGCGTCATCGCCGTGTAGTCACCATCGCGTTGCTTCCAACTCCCATTGGGGGTAGCCGCCGCAGCCGCATGGGGAGATCGAGAGCCCTAGATCTTCAACAGGGGAGTAGCTGGGTAATTTATTCATTTGGGTTTGTTATAAACCCAACTCGATCCACTAGGCAGTTGATCAAACGGGTTTAATTTCGGGTCGGATCCCCAAACCCGATCCGCAAGCTAGCAGGCAGTCCAACTCAGTAGACCGGTCCGGCTCGGTCTTGACTCAGTTCAAAGTGAGTCACTGAGCCAGCGCAGTTGCAGCAGTATACAACAACAGTGCGGACTCCGTTTCAGGCTCGTGTGGAGTTAGATTCGAGTTTCATCTGAACCGTTGGGTTCGTGCCTGAAAAGAGTTCACAACAACTGGACAACAATCCGACCTCCACGAGCCCGTGTTCGGTGCCGGTACTGTTTCGTGCAGCAGAGAAGTAGTGTTTCAGGCCCTCATTTTCAGCCCGATTTGAGCCCAGTTCGAGTCAATTTTCTTTCATCTCATACTACTGCTACTCCAGAAAGAACATTGTGCGTGACTTCAGCTCTTCGGTGTGAGTACTTCTCTGGAGATTTTTAGAGGAGTCTTGAGTTTGGGCTTGAACGACTCACTCTTCAGGTGATATCCTAGTTTAGGTTGAACTGTTAAATTACTTGCAACTAATATTTGAATTGCGATAATTTGTTGGTTGAAATGCTATCTGCTTCTATCTAGTGGTTGCATCAGTGTATATCACTTCTCATCATTTTAGGAGTGTAGTTTCTTTGTACTTGGAACTTAAACTTTAGGATATTTTTTGCTTAGTGTATGCGTTTAGTTTACTTGAGTTTGGATTTTTCATTGCATCTGCTTGATTGTTGGATTTTGTATTTGAGCCATAATGACTAGTCAATATTAGAGGGACCGCTCTTAAACCAGTTACACAACCTCCGTTAGTGTCATATGTCTGTCAGGATATATAGGCATATTAAGGACTCAACCCATTGTAGTGACGTGGGAGAGCATTATTATGATACTATAACTAGGTTTGTGTAGGGTTTACGACCTAAAATAAGGCTATTATGATTATTGGCTCTTATGATTTAGACACACTTAAAGAGGCTTTGATGTTGCATTAAGATAGACTTGACTTTCAAAATGTTAGTTAATGCCAATGTCTGGTGTTCTAAGTGTGAGGGATATTGACATTATAGTTACCAGTGTCCCTCGGAGAGTCAACATGTTAGAACTGTGCCTAGTGATGATGTTGAGACTCGAAGGTGGTTGATGATGTCCATGCCATGGTTCACAGTCGCGGTCTCGGCGCCGGCTCGGGGGCACTGAGACGGATCGGTCTCGGCGACTCGGATCAGTCTCGGGCGATACGCGCAAAACGCTACATAGAAAGCTCAAAAAATTCTGAAAAAATCACGAAAAATCTTTAAAAAATGTGGACATCCACATACATGTATCACATGTCTAAAAATATCACTTAGCACACTAAACATTAAAGCGAAAACATAAATACATACGTTGTTGGTAGAAACATATCAAAATACATGCACAATATAGTAAATTGCACAAACTACATTCATAAATACATGCTAATGTAGTTATTTCACATTGAATTGCGTGGCGATCAAGGCAGTAGTGGCGGCGATCTCCAGATCTGAGCGAGAGAGGTAAGTTTTTTTTTTCTTTATACCCGTCGTCACCGCTAGGTGATGAATATATGTTTCGGTCGAGAATCAGAGTCGACTCGGCCGAGTCTGGGACGATTCGGCCGGTGAATCCGCCGAGTCGACGAGTCAACTTGATTCTCTGCTGAGTCAGTCTCTTCTGAGTTGAGTCGACCGACTCGTGACTCGGACTCGTCTCGGAGCGGGCCGAGACGGATGCGATTGGCCGACTCGTTCTCCGACTCGGCCGAGTCTTTGAACCATGTCCATGCTCCTTCTAAGACTGGTGGTATAATTGAAAACATATTAGTAGGTTCCGATACACTTATTATTGATGAGGTCCCTCATGTCTTCTGATAGTACCAATGATGACGTGAATGAAATAATTGAGTTCAATATACCCGCAATGCCTAGAAGTCATTGAGTTTCCTTGTCCTGATATACTTTTATGGTCATTCCTATCTAGTCATATTCTAGTGGGTCATCTGAGTTCTTAGCCATGATCCAGGAGATGGATTCTAGTACTTCTTCTTTTACTGGTCGTTTAGAGTATTTTGAGTCTAATTTATCATTAGCGGAGTTTGATATGTATCGTCCTAGGCATCATATATGTCTTTCTCCCATCGCTAGGAGTTATGCATAGAGTGCATGTTGCATTGCATTTGCCTGTTGCACATATTGATAATATTACTAGGCCGATAGCAATTTGCAATGGCAACTATAAATTTGCTGCAAACTCAGATAGTGTTTTGTAGGAATTTGCAATTGATAGTAAGGTGAAGGTTACGAGTCACCCTGAGGTCATGAGGAAGTTGCACACTTAGCGTACAGATTCGATAGGATTTTGAAGGGAAGTGCTTCTCATTGCTTACGAGTTGAATAGCTCATGAGTTTCTGGTATCAGCTTCGTCTTCAGTAGGGATGGTGCCTCTATCTGCTATCAGTCCCTTGATTGAGTTACTATCTTTTATAGTCGATCGTTACGGAGGCCAGCTTCACATTCATCGCCTTGATCTCAACGTGATGTACCAGTGTTGCTATCACGACCACCACCTTGACCCGATTGAGATGCTTCATGAGGGAGCCCTCACTCGACAGGGTCGAGCTTCTCTCACCCCGGAGAAATGATGAGGACATCACGATAGTTGCTAGTTGTTTTACGCCTTAGTTTATTTTGAGATTAGTTGTTTTTTTATGTGGCGTTTAGTACCACATCGGTTATTTCCTACAAGCAAACTTTTGTAAAGCCTATAAATATGTTCTATACTTCTCTTATTATTATACAATGCTTAAATGAAAATTTTTCAGTTAAAGTTTCTTGAGCTCTCGAGCTCTTGAGATTGGGGGTGAAGCCCATGGCGTAATGGGTGTGAAGCCCATGACGTAAGGGTGCGAAGCCCAAATTTATCATTTTCTTCTTCCTTTTTCTTAAACTCTAATTTCCACTTCTATCTCTTCATTTCAAAACCCTAATTTTCTTTCTTTTCGTAGATTGAAGGTCATTGCAATCCTCCCGTGTTACATCACAGTGGTTTTCTTTTCTTTTTAAAAAAAATATCAAACAAGTTTAGCCTAAATAAATAAAGGACACCATCTAATAAAATATGTAAAAGAATTTAATCCCATGTCTCTAATGGAAACCTTGATGCGGTCGGATGATGTCATCGTCTTAAAATATAGTTCTTCAACTTGATATATCTATGTTGTCTTTAGTCATCCATTCTGTATATACATACACCCATGATGCATCAGTCCCGTCGGGAAGCTGGTGAAGTGGGTATAATATCCATGTTGGTAATGTCCGGTGCAGGATAAGCTTAATCAGCTAGCTCCAACCATGATTGAAATGTCCATGCTGGCCTGGGTATTACGCTAAGCTCAAATGGTTACAATCCATCATTCTGTGGAAGAATGTGGCATACTGACATACGGACACACATCACTATATAGTAGTAAATCACAAGATGTGTTAATAACCTTGTCAGTTGTCACTGATACTGTAAGTCATGCCTTATGATAATTCAACCACATGATCTGGATGGGTGCTAATTCTGCACCATCATCAGTTAAGCTTCTCAACCATCTCAGTGAAGACAAATACTCTCTACTTTCACCATTAATTATTTGATCATAGAGCTTTCCATCTCAGTGGTTTTGACGGCTCAATTTGCCAGTCGTGTCAGGCTTTGCTGTTTTATGTGCATCAGGCATTAAATAGACAAATAACTTCTGTGACCCCCTCTACATCCAGAGTGATGCTTTTGGAGGTTTTGTTGCTAAAGCTTCTCTAAAAATTGTGTCTTATTCTCTCTGCGTAACAAAATGGAAGAGTAGTGCTGCAGTTTAGGTTGTTTTACTCCGTGGTGGTTATGCGCATTGTGAAATATTTTAAACCAGCAATAATTCATGTCGCAGCATTGCCTTGCATCTAGCAGTGACTTCTGAATGTAAACCCTCATTATCAGAAAGTATTTATGTGGTATCTAGGCTGTTCTTTTGCTTGAACAACTGAAAGCGAAGGTTCTCTTTGCTGTACAAACTACAAAGAATAGTGGTAGTAGTTCAAGGCTCGCCCCATTTCCTCCAGACAGATGTCACTTTCTCACACTGCATTGGGAGTTTTCTCTATCTCCTCTGTCTCTATTGCCATGTGTATAGCATGCCCCTTTACCTTAACTGATGCATTTTACACCATCTCTAGGTAAGCAGCATGGCCAGAAGAAATTCTTGAGGCTTTAAAATCCTGTCAGATTCCTCCAAATTAAACTTTCCTTTGTGATTATGGACATCCACCTTTGCCCTTTGCCCTTTGCCAATACACATGGCTTGCTCTGGACCTGCTATTTGGTCCTCATTTTGTGTTCTCTTCCTGTCGTGCTGGGTAAAAGTTAAAGAAGCATGACCAAAATCCTGCTCATGAGGTGTTTAAGGGAGTTTGACGCATCCTAATATGAGGGGAAGATTCCTATATTAAAGCCATTTGTGAGAGTTAATAATGGAACATCCATGACTATAAGATGAATCATATTGTTCATGAATATCTACTAGGGAAAAATCAGTAGGAAGTGAGCTACCATCCTAATATGGAGTGGCGGAATCAGTACAACATACTTGTGCAGCTTGCTTATCTGGCTACGCAACGAGACTGACAAGAAGGGATTTTTGGACCACATCTTCTCATCTATAGATTTTTATTCAATGACTTTGATTCATATGATCACTTCAAATCGTCATTTTGTAGTGAATACTAAATTGGTGGTCTTCTGGAAGTGGTATTAGGTATACATCTCTTGTTTTCCCTTGTGCTTCTCTTCTAAGCCATGCCGGAACTTTTGTTCTTTGTTTATATTCAGAAATAAATCAATGAACTTCTAGGAATTATATATTTTTCATTATTACATTGCTAGAGGAAATAGGAAGAGAAGTTTAAAGGGGAATAGATCAGCGGGATTAGAGAAGGGAACTGTATTGAACCAGAACTGTTTCCTTTTTGTGCATGTTCACAAAGAATAGGTTTTTCTCTTTTTCAAGATGCCTATTGTTAATGCATCTGCCGAAATGCCTACTTGTTGGACTGCAATCTAACTGCTTTCACAAGCTAGCTTAAGACATGCTGTTGAAATACTCATATTGGGATTTATTCGAATTGATGATTCTTCATTAAGGGGTTTGGTACTTAATGGACGTTTCAGATAGATGTCTTTATCCTTTCACTTTCATCTGAATCACATGTTCTGCCATTATTTTCTATGTCTTCCCATGATTTATTATCTAAAAGCAATAACTATTGTTTATTTAAAGGAGTTGATTGAGAAACTTTGCAAGGGTGAGTTACCAAAGAGCGAGTATCAGTGTATGAATGAGCCAAGTCCTACTGTTCACGGAACTTCGCAGAGTTCTTCGCTTCGATCAAGCCCTGTTCATGCTCACTCCATGAGGTCAAGACGGACAGCCACATGGGCCAGGCCGCGTAATTCCGATGATGGTTATTCAAGGTAAATTTTCCAATTCTCCAGCTAAAAACAACTTATATTCCTGAAGGATCTGAGTTTCGTCCAGTGAAATACCTATCCTCTCTTTTAAGCATTGTGATTGTACTACATCAAACTAGCAAAATTTGGCAGTTTGTCATTTAAAGGCATTCAGGGAACTTTTCTTGTTTCAAAGATGACCTTTCTTTTATTGTTTTTCAATGGACTTCACAGTGATTCAGTGCTGAGGCATGCATCTAGTGATTTTAAAAAGATGGGCCAGCGTGTTTTTATCTTTATCATTGGTGGAGCTACTAGATCTGAGGTATCTATGTGCTCCTCAAACTTGCATGCTTTTGAAGCTACTTTTGGGTAATGATATTTGTTGTTAACCTTTCATATTGCTTTACCAGCTGCGTGCAGTTCACAAGCTAACATCAAAGCTGAAGAGGGAAATCATCCTTGGTTCTACTAGTCTTGATGATCCTCCCCAGTTTATTACGGTCAGTTCAGGAAACGATGTGCTATTGAGTTACATATTAAAAATTTTGATTCTTGATTTTCTATTCTTCAGCAAATATGCTCATCTTTTCCTTTCTGCCTCCATATGGTAATAATACTTGCATAATGTAGTTCCTTATCCATAACTAAAAAAATTTAGCGTAGCAGTTTATTTCTAATATGCAGACAAATCTGTTCATAAAGTAAAAATGAAACTTGATGCATTGTTTGGTTGATAATTATCATTATTTTTTTGTGTATTTTCTGTATGACCTGGCAAAAGAATGGAGATTGAACTCAATGATAAAAATTTGCCTAATTCTTTTATCTATGGACGTGTAACTACAGAAGGTGAAGTTGCTGAGCGCCCAAGAATTCTCGTTGGATGACCTTGAAATTTAACACGCGGACAAATCTGTGAAATCTTCGATTTTGGCTTCGGGTGCTGCCAAGCGTACAAGTGTGCATAGGTAGGTCACTATGACCACTTTCATCTATTCAGAAACCTACGATTTTTTCAGCTGTCATGCTAAAAGCTGTGCAAATCAGCGCCATGCTCTTCGTGGTGAACTTACTGTTGATGCAAGTAAAGGGTTTTGACATTAGACAACATTCTGGGGGGCGCTCCTTTCTGAAAATGTAATTAGTAAATGCATGATTTAGATTGTATATATCATCTCAATGCGTGCCCGGTAACATTTATCTGAAAAATTGAATGACGAGCGGTCAGCAGAAAATTGTAACAGATAAAAGAAGTAAAATGCTGAAATTCTCAACCATATATAACCATCAAGCTTGTTCAACTCTTCGAGGTTGGGGGCGGCTGAAATTTTTCTTCTTTTCCCTACTGATGGTTGGCATCAATCCAAGGGAATATGTTAATTAGAAGGCAAAACCATGCCCTTATTTATTATTTTTTTTCTTTTTTTTTTTAATTGGAATGCAAAGTCCCACAGTTTTATTTTCTTGCCTCATTTTTCCTTGAAACGCGGCAGTGTGGCTTTTGGGTTGAAGACCACTCTCCTGTTTTGTGACTGTATGCATCAGGTTACCAGTGAAGAGAGGGTAGCTGACGTGGTGTACACCCAATCTAAAATTTTCTTTGAACTCGTCATCTTCAGGGCATTCGATATTTTTGAATGTGGGACTAAGGAATGGATCATGGCATGTGCCCCCTGACCCAAGGTTGTAGACGTGAACAGCTTGTTGCCATTCTGGTGTCCGTTGACAGTGTGCCTTGATGAGAATCCAAGGGCTTGCCTTTCTTATTTCTAATTTTCTCTTCTGCTGCTTTATAGTTTTGACGTATCAAAACTTACTAATAATAGATTACGATCAATTAGATCATAGAGAGAAGAGAAACGCCTTGGCCAAGGTTCAATTGGACCGTAAAGAGAAAGAACCCTAGCTAAGATTGTAGTTCACTAAAAAAAGAAAGCTATATTTAGATATGGTAAAGCAGTGGTTGTATTTAAAATTTCTGTCATACTTGTGTGTTTCTTGTCCTTTTACTCATTTCATTTGTTGTTCGGACCTTTCGAACTTGCTAAAGACTGTTTTGTACGTTTCTTTGTGATTTCTTTAGCTTGGAGTTTTAGTTATTTAATAATTGAAGTTGCTTACGAATTGACGAGTTAAGATAGTAACAAGACTAAAAATATGTTTTGTCCGTTTCATTGTGATTTCTTTAATTAGAAGTTGTAATTATTTAATTATTGAAGTTGCTTTGGAATTGACGATTTAAGACAGTAACAAGACTAAAAATATCAGTCTTCGTAGCACTGTAATTGCTCTAAGTCAGCGGAAGGTTTAATTTCTTAATTACAACCGTTGTTACATTGATAACTGTCGTTCTCGATGTGTATACAAGTGAATTAACAGCTAATCCCATCTTAAGGGATGTATTTTATATCTAATGACGCACAATATTATCGGCTCATAAGATGACAGTTTCCTAACTCTTTAAGTGGGATTAATTATTAACATAAACGCTGATATAATCAAAGAATCAGTAGAGCTTAATATCCAAAGATAAACCCAAGGTATATAAAACCAAACCAAACTTCTTATAAACAAAAGGGTTAAAAAAAAAAAAGAAAAAGAAACAATTTTTTTCTCTCTCTTTAATCACTGCTTTTCTTCAACTTGATACTCTCACCACCTCCACCGCCAGCGTTACTACTGTACCCGCACACCACCTTACACTTGACCACCCCTTGACCTCCGGCGTACAAATAAAACCCAGGCGCCACCATCATCCTTACGCTCACCGGCGTGAGCGCACCCCTCCTCCCTTTCTCCCCGACCACAACATCCTCCATATACTTCCCATCAAACCTCACCCCTCTCTCCACCCTCAGTATGGGCACCGGCGGGTGAACGCACCGCCCCAGCAAGTACACCACCCACACCCCCTTCGCCGCCCCGAAGAAGGCCTGCAGCAGGCTCTCGGGCCAGGCCCGGGCCAAGCCCATCATCCCCACGACCTCACTCATCTTCTTGTCGCAAAACCTGCTCAGCCCTTCGCTGTAGTGCTTCGTCCCTTTGCTCAGCACCTCCACCCACGTCAGCCCCCGAACCGCCTCGTAACCCGCCCGGTTCATCGCGGACCGGGCCGCCGGGTCGAGAATCTTCGCCTCCTCCTCGGTTAATTTCTCGAACTCCTCGTAAAAAACCCGGTTCAGGAGCGCCTCCATGTAGATCAATAGACTCCCCGTGTTCTGGATCGGGAGTTTTAGTAGAGACGAGATCCGGCTCGGTCTGACGTAGACCGACAAGGCCCGGGTCAGGGCCCGACCGCGGCCCGAGCGTCGGCGACCGCGGCGAGAAAAGGGTCGGACGGGAGGGAATGGGCCGGGCCGGCGGCGGGAGGGCCCGGCACGGCCCGGTCGAGGGCGGACTTGAGGTTGAGGCAGTAGGACTCGAGACGGTCGAGCTTGCGCTCGAGCTCGGAGACGGAGTGCTTGAGACTGGAAGATTCCACAAGCGCCTCGTCGCGGCGGCGAGTCGCGTGGAGGAGCTTGCGTGAGAGCTCCTGTGCGGTGAGCTTCCACTCGCTGTCCGCGTCAACACCGTTCGCCGGCGCTGACGTGGAGGCGGGTGGGGGCCTGGGGCTCTTGCGGGTGAGGGTGAGGAGGAGGGAGTGTAGGAGGGTCTTTGGGTTGAGGGGGCTGGATCCGTAGTTGCTGTCGAGGGGTACGACCGAGGTCTTGTCACGTGACGAGGGGCGGCACTTGTTGCAGAGGACCGACAGCTGCCGGTCGTCCTTCCTCGGCGCCGGTGATTTCGAGGGGAGCGGAGTCGGGGGGTGCTGGTGCTGTTTGGATTCGGGCTCGGGGTCGTCGTCGACCTCTCCTTCTTTATCCAGTTCGGGGATCTGCAAAATTGGTAGCAAATATAAATATTTTTGTCAGTTCCGAGGACCAAAAAAGTAAAATATAAAAAACTTACAAATATCTTCTCTCTAATAAAAATGCTTACAGGAGTAAAGAGAGGAGAGCGAGGAAGAGAAGAGGAGAGGAAGAAGCCATGGGGGCGCTTCCTGTGGAGGAACGAAAGAAGAAGAAGGGGTTTGAGGATATGAAATTCTGTTTCTAGGTTGCCTTGCGAAATGGGGCAACCCGTTGTGTTTTTAAATAAATATTTTTTTGTGGGCGGGTTTATTTATATAATATCAGTTACAGTCAAAATGAACGGACAGATGTAAGGGTGGGGGTTTTTGAGGTTGGGTGCGTATTTATGAGGGAGGTGTAAATTGCTTGGGACCTTCTTGTTGTGTGTACAGAATTTGATTTCGATCCCACCCCTGCCTCTGATGATGGAAAATGAGCATTTTCTTGTGTCGCCTTCCTCAATAAATGCTGGGCCTGTGCATTCAATATCTGAATTCAATTTTTGATTCCCAGATCTGAAGAATTGAACTCATTGATAAGGTTTTGGCTAAGGGTTATGAACTATGCTAGGAAAAGCTTGATGTTCAATTCCTCACTATGATCTTTGTTAAAAGAGAGGGAGATATATTTTGATTTTATACCTAGTTATATTATATTGTAGGAAGAGGGTGTTTATACTCTGATAATAATTTTATAATCTCTCAAACATGTAAGTTTTTTTTTCCCACCACAAAAAAAATCAAAGTCAAATTCAAGACTGATTATGTGAAAATTAAAGTACCGAGGCAAAGCTGATGGTGCATTGAAACTTGAAAGCCAAAGGAAGCTCTTTCTAATTATAGGTGACATTCTTTGTTAAGAGATGGTCCTAGCTAGTGCAACGAACTTCTTTAACGATGCTTTCTTGATGCAAGTTAACAAATAGAAATTTGTTTTTTTTTTATTGATCATCGAATATCCTTTTTATTAAATAAAACAACGGGAATTAGAGTTACTTTTATTGATGGTAATTGATGGAGCTAAAAACATCAATGGTCAAGTAATCCCACATCAGAGAGCTTACTGAGCGTTTCCGTTAACGTGAGATTTACTTGATATTTAAGTAAAATATGAGAAGATCGCACAAAATTTGGACTGTAAAAAGAATAATGAGCCGCCTTTTATGTAAAAAGTACAATAAGCATTTTGTAGTGAACACTTGGCAGCTCTCGCCGTCACGAAGCGACGAAGAATTAGTAAGGTGTGCAAGTTCCAGATATGAAAATAATCGTGAGGATTTTTTTTTCTTAATTTAGAAAGACACGAAGTGATCCACCTTCATTATATCTGTGTGTGCATGAAATCCGTCAGGTGTCCTGACGGTCCGCCAGTGGGATGCCATTGTCATTTTAATGTTCTAAGATATGCGCATATAAAAACTCAAGCGATTTGGAGTTTGTTTATTCATTAATCTAATCGTTCTATTTTGTTCTACTATTAAAAAAAACCATTAATGTTTGAAATTCAAAGAAAATAGACGTGATTTTTTATATATGTACATCTTAGAACATGAAGATGATATAATATACGATCGCATCATTAAAAAAATTCGAGATGTTGGAATTTTAAGGTACCTCCTTAGATTGTAATTTAAGAAAACCTACTATGAACACTTTACCCTACACAGGGGGGCCTCTATAATTAAGAGGTATACATTTCAAGTGATGATTTCTTTTAATTTATTTTATTTTATAAAAGAATATTAAGAGGGGATGCATAAGAAGTCTACAGCAATCCAAATGAAAAATAGGATCCTCGAGTTTTTGTAAGTAAATGACTAGATAGGATCCCCAATTATTTGCAAATTGCTAGGCAAGTTAGCTGAGGGTCCATTTCTTTATTTATTGCACCGCCATTGTGCCAGTGAAATACCAATAATTGAGAGACAAAATAAACCTATTTCTGCCAAGAAATAAATTTGTGAGAAGGACGCATCAAAATTTATTTCTCCGGACAAAAACAAGCATTGAGTATTAGCCAGAAAAAGTAATAATAATAATAAATGGCATTGAGGCTTAAACTCATTTTAATTTTGATTGAAAATTGCCAGTGACTAATTTGAAACACCTAAATGATTTGAGACGTCTCTGCAAATAGTATTATTGAGCGGCTTTCAAATCAGTATTAAAAAAATACATTTTTCTAACAGAGAGGGTTAACTAATTACATTATATTAATTTAAATTTATTTATTTGGTTTTAATATATACTTTTAACTGGTGTAAGAGTTAAGAATTTGTTGTCAAATAATAAAGAGCAAAATTCATAAACTTTTGGTAATCTTAAATTCATATTTCAAGTCATAATTATCCCGTCCTTTGTGACTCTTGCACAAAAATAAGTTTTTAGCAAGTGTTTTAGCCTTTAACTCAGCTAATTTTTATTTTTATTTTTTTGACAATCAAGGCCTACAAAGGTCTGATTTTGAATGATCCAAAATGTTTATACTGACCTCTATTCTAAATCACACATTTTAGAAATGCATTTTTTTCAGCAGTACACATAAATCGAGTTATTAATGAGATTCAACTGCAAATTATAGTACAGGGGATTTAGAGGAGAATTGGAATTTTTTTTATGGTGTAATTAATTCAAATTGAATGTACAAGCATTTTTTGTTAATATTTTCCTTTTAAAATTGGAAAGAACCAATGAATTCTTCATTAAATTCAAATCTACAATAATGTTCATCTTCAGTCAGTCATCTACTAAATGTTCCTAGTAAATTACTTCCTAAAATAGTGAAATCTTTTTATTAGCTTTTAACAATTTTACATAAAACATATATTATGAGTTACAATGGTATTGACATTTGTTTATTTAGGATAAAATAAGTCATTTTTTACGTCACCAAATCGGAGTGTATTTGTTCTCAACTTTTACTTATTAGTGCTACATCTCTCTGCGCGGCAATTTTCGGGGTCTTCTGTCTTCTACTATAATGATCTCCACTCTCTCATCATAAAAAGAAAATAAATTTTGAAAAAAAAAAGAAAGAAACAAAATAAATTTATGCAGTGATTTGGACCAGCTTTGGCTTCAAATTGGAGCTAGGTGGTGTTTGGGTTAGAGTATGTGAGTCCATAATTGGGCTTGGCATCTTTGGAGCGGAATCGCTTATTGGTGTGGGCTACCAGTAGTGCTAGGATTTCCTTGTGGTGCTATATACAATATCTTATAGGTTAGACGAGAGATAACTTTTGTAGATATGTTTATCAATGAGATGACAGAGAGAGGGTGAGATGAGAGACAAACTTGGGTCTCTTGTACTCTTGTATTTGATCTCCTTTTCTCATAATGGGTTTCAACCCATGCCCTGTGAATGTAAGCCGAAGTTGGGCAGCCGAACCACATAAATATTGTGTCTCTTTTTATTTTGTGATTTTTTTTTCTATTTTGTGTGCTCATGTTATTGATCTCATGGTGTATCAAGATAGGAATCGGGGATCTACAATCCCCAGCAATTGGTATCAGAGCTACAATGATGAATCAGCTGTCAAGTTCACAAGGAAGGAGTTAGCGCAGAGTTCAAGATCTTGACTGTCGGTGGCACGAGGAAGAAGAAGAAAAAAGAAAAGGGCTTCTTTTGTACATATCTGAAGGAAACACACAGCAGAGACACACAGATCAGCTTGATAGCACACGAGTAGTAGAGGCATGCACGTGTGATTGTTGGATTTAATGTATTTTCTTAAATTTTCGGTCTTGTAAATTTTTGTGTTATATGATGATTTGTAAAACATAAATATCAAACCAAATCATATAGCAATATTTCTATGTTAACAAATTAAAGGAGAAATTCAAAGGAGAAAGGGATATTTGGCTTGAGAAAGGCCAATCGTGATAGATCACTGTTCTAGAAGATTCAGGCCCGTCCTATCTCTTGGGCATGGATCGGCTACCGTCTACTAGTGATAAAGCCCCCTGAAAAGTTCCGGCACCTGGGTTGAGCGTAAGCTTGGGTCTCTGCTCAGATAAGGAGCTGTAATATGAAATCAACAAAATTTAAGAAAGAAGATGAGAGAGATTTCTCTAAAAGAGCTCAAGAGGGAGAAGAGGCTTTTTGTGTATTGGTGTTGAAGGGAAGAGACTCTATTTATATGTAACTCCCTGATCCTTGATGTACATATTACAGTATCAGTGCTGATACGACATATAAAGTTGATTTGACCTTCCTGATAGTCAGATTGAACCGATTTCAGTCTCAGATATTATTATCCAATATTTTAGATTTTTCAGAATTTTTTGAAAATTTTCTAGATTATTTTGAAAAATCTCCGAAATCGGTGTCGACCAATACCGGTAATCAGCTCTACTATTTTTAATTCACAAATGGAGTTGAATTTTGAGAATCTGCTTTCACCTTGTGTCTTAAAATCATATTATCTATGTTAGGGCATTTTTGGAAATTTTTTTGAATTATTTCAAAATCGGGCCAAACCGATGTCGCCTATTATAAAATAGAATTTTTGGGGATCATTTGGAGCTAGTCAAATTGTAACCTATTTAAATTATATTAAGTAAATAATATTATAATCCTTACCTTCCTTTTCCCTTTTCTTCTCCATGTTTCTACACAAATCTCCCCACCGCTTTTACCCATCTACTGCCTCTCTCTTTTAAATAAATCCCCCCTCTCCCCCCCCCCCACACACACACACACTCTCTCTCTCTCTCTCTCTCTCTCTCTCTCTCTCTCTCTCACACACACACACACACACTCTCTCTCTCTCTCTTCTTCTCTCCCCCTTATTCTCTCTCCCCCTATCTCCCTCTTGGTTCCAGGCTAAGGGCCGCCTGCGGCCGGACTAACTGGCTGGCCGCTCCCCCTCCTCCTCTCCTTCTACCTCTTCTCGTTCTCCTTATTTTTCTTCTTCTTGATCTTCTCATCTTTCTCTCTCTCCGCTTCTTTCTCTCTCTCTCTTCCCCCTCTCTCTGTGTGACCACCGCCGGCGGATAGACCTGCCAGCGACGGGTCTTGCTCGTTGCTTGCTAGCTGAGCTGGCCGGCCGGCCCACAGAGGAACGCGGTAGCAGTTCTGCTGCCGCTGCTGCTGTATTTGTTGGGTTTGGGTTCACACTCGAACCCATTAGTCCTATTGGGTAGATTTTGAAACCCAATAACCCCCAATAACCCATCACTTAAGGTATGGTATGGGTTGTGGATCTAAACCCAACTCGTTAGCCACCCAAACCTGCATCCAAAACTAATAAAGATAATTTTCTATAAATCCTCTTGTTAAATAATACTTATTGCATTTTAAACCTTTGCATTACATATCTAACCCATTTTGGTAATTTAGTGCTTGGGCGATATCTGAAGCATCCTGAGTCTGATTTGGACGATTCTGCACCCGTTACGATCATGAGAAAGAGAGCTACCTTCCCATGGCTTGTTTGTTAGTGTTTTTCTTTTATAAATTTTATTTTATCATGTTTAATTAAATAAATTGGTTGTAAATTAAGATTAACAGTAAAATTGGAATTATTGATTTTATAAATCCTGTAAATAGTAAACAATGATAAGTAAATATATGTGATTATTGTCTAAACATATTTAATATAATAATATTTAATTGTGATTATTGATTTAATATAAAATACAAAAGAATTAGTTATATATTGATAATAAGTGATTATTGGATTATTGATAAAGCCATTAGTTTAGTGATTATTGGATTATTATCAATTAATAATTCTTCAAAAGGTTGTGAAGAGTTTAAAAAGATAAACTTGTAGATAATTTCTTTATTAATGACATCATTATAACATTCAAACATATGTTTCATGTTACACATATCACTCGGACACACTCATTGTTACCAAACCACTGATATACTTGACATTGTATGAGCATGTGTTATCATGGTTGTGGACATCGTTATTACATGTATCTGTATTATTGTTACACGGACATTCTAATACATTGAACACTGTATTTTATATAAATACATGTTACGCCGGACATTGTCATTCCATATACCATTATCATTGTTACACTGATTCTGTTATCCTAGACATTATTATTCCATATTCCTATACCACTAATACACAGATACGCTATTACACTAGATACCGTTACACGGATACGCTATATTATGGCATATCTCTGTTACATAGATTCAACGACACACACACACACACACACACACACACACACACACACATATATACACACATATATCTATATATATGTCTGTGTGTGTGTGTTTCTGTATTCTCGTTGCATGAATCACTACACCTGTTACATGAATTCACACGTATACATGCTTTGGTTGTTCCTGTCTTCTTATTGCCTGGATCATTGTTCCTGTTACATGATTATGCTTGTATTCCTGTGACATGGGTATCTAATACAATGCATGATTGTTTCCTGTAATCCTGATCTTGATATAATACTCTTGTTACTGGACATGTTAGCTATGGATATAAGATGTGTGAAACTAAGTCTCACATCTCTTGTTTCCTATTTCATGTTATCCTGTTTAATGATATCATAGCTCATGTCCAGTTATCGTGTTACACTATTATTGAATTCCTGATATACTGTGCAGTTTAAATATAATAAATATAATATGGGGATGAAGGTGACTTGACGGTTGACTAGGTCTTGTCGGGTGGATGTTTGGATCCGTTGTTAGTCCCACTGCAGGGGACGTGGTAAGGCTGGCTACCACTTGTATTGTATATATCTCTTTGACCTTCTTGTTTCTTACTTCTGCCCTAGCGGGTAGCCCTGGTCTCAGCAATCAGAGATTTGTTTAAGGCCGTTGTCTCGGGTATGCACGGAATACACTCACCCGAATAGAGCTCCCCGACCATTGGGTTTCCAATTAACATAATAAAATGGTATAAACAATAGTGACATCAGGAACACTTGTTATTTGGTCACTCTCTCGTTTGGATAATGGTACCCGCATGTCATGTCCGGATGGGTTCGACTGGAGGGCGGGTTCCGGTATGAACTGTCAGTGGTATGAGATACTAGAGGAGATTGATTTAAATACCGGCGGTACTGATTGTTATTATTGTATAAATCACCTGACATGCTCGACACATGTATATTATTGCCCATTTATACTTATTACTATTCTTGATATTTTATCCACTATCTTGTCACCTCTATACCTTATTATACTTCTTGATATTTGTTACACTCCATGTGGTAACACACTATTTATGTACATGTATACTCTTCATTGCATATATTCTACTTTATGTATACATTACAGACATCATTACTGCATATTCATAACATAGTAGTATGGTTGTGTTATATAGTTAAATGGTGTAACTCTATTGACTGTAGTAACATAAGTCCTCACAGTGACTTATCTATTATTGGTGGTAGTAAAGTCCGAACATATAAGTTGATAATAAGTATATAACACTGGATATTAGAAATGACCCGATTAGAACATACTAGGTATTGATGGAATTAAAATATGATATTGTTGTATTCCTACTGATTATGCATATTACTATCATAAGGTATCCACATGCGTCATATATTATTATCGGGACTGTATTATTATAATACATATTACTACTTTCTTCATTTTATCACTCAGTAGGTCACTTTCTGACGACCCTGGGTTTGCGTGCCCAGGTTGGAGATCCGAGATATCACTATACCAGATATTGTCCGAGATTATTTCGAGACCGTCACCCTTTCTAATTCATAGGTATCTTTGTGATTTATTTCTGCTATCTTATTTATCCCTGTATTCATATCTATTGTGATCACTGACCCCTTTTACAGGTATTCTTGTACTTCTTTATGCTAGACTTATTGTGTATCTTATATATATTTCCTGTACTAAAGCTTAGCATATATACGCGAGAGTATTTTCACTCTGCTTATATACGTTGTCGTAACGTCTCCGTATCCATGGGATCGGGCGTTACATTATAGCCTTCAGAGGCCCCAGGGCTGTAACAGCAAATAAGAGAATCGCAAGCACGTGCGGGTTATTGATAGATATTCTCACCTGACGTGCGGATTCCGTGAGACTCAGTCAAAAGGAATCAGTTAAGGAAGAATGATTCAAAATGTAAAATTGAAAAGAAGTAGAACAAAACACGGACTACCACACGCGTCGTGGCGTGGCGTCATGCGCCGGCGCTGGCAAGGTGAGGCGCAGCATAGCTTCGTGCGCTTGCGCGTGTGTGGTAAACCCATTTCATAACATATAACTCATAACAAGTAGGTGAGAAAGGAATGACATATAAACCACTCTCCTTTACATCTCCTGTCCTATGTAGGATTAAACATATAGGCCTAAATGACATATTAATGAGAAAATCAACCATTCCTACGGGTTTGTGTTCAGTTAACCCAACAATCCCCAAAAGCTTGAGTTTCGGAGAAGACAAAATAAATAAAAACAAAACATAAAAACACAAATAAAGATTGGCATCCTCATACCGTGAATTCGGGAAAGGTAGTTTACAGCTTTGAATTTACCTTTAGTGAATTCATTGCATTTTGATAGACATAATGGATTACGCTTTGAATTAGGCCTCTTTACCAGATTAACAAAAGATATAAATAGTAAGTTCTCATCTATTGAGTGAGCGGATTGAGTGTTAATGGTTATGCTCAAAGTAACCGACTCATGCGTATTTCTAGGTGTCAACCCTGCCTTTAAATCGCGGTCGTCACGCTTTCTCATGTAGATAAGTCCTCTAAGAGTACTATAACTGGATATTATACCCTTCACAATTCGTATATTGGACTTATTAAGAGTTTAACTCAACCTAACTAGTTGTATCATAGAAGTACATCATATAAAAGTTGTATCTACATAGGCTACAAATAGGATATAAATATATTCGGAATATAAACATATCTGGATCAATGCTCCACATGAGTATCACCAGTCCGACTTGTTTCTACCACATTCGACCTCTTTCATGAAAATAGATCGCCGATCAAGAAAGTTGTGTTACTTCTATCAGTGATCTCATCTATGAATTTAAACCCATCTCTCTCGATCAGGACCATACTTCTAGAGAGACCCTTTACTGAAATAGACTTTATAATGTCTAGGGTCATATTATAACTTGACAACTTTTCATTTTAATGTAAGAATAATCTGTCATTTTATGTGGAGGCCATCTGGGCGTAATTCAACAAGCATGAAAATATTATTTTATTTTAACATATCAATAAATAATATTTTAGTTCATACATATAGTTGATCAAACTGGTCAATCCTAAAATATCAAAATTTATAATATGCTATAACTGGACATGTTATTGGAAAGAATTCTTTATCATCCATCCTATTCACCTTATCAAAACAATAATGATGTCAAAGATTGGAATTTTGTATTTATAAAATTGTTGCAAAATAGTTTTTTGCTAAACAGAAAATCATCCTAATTTCTCTCGCCATTTATTTTCTTAACAGTATCTGAATTTTCATCTTTGAACAAATCATCATTTCTTCAATTTAGTAATTAGAATATAGAATTTTTTTCTTTCGTATATGTATCTTGTTCATGTTTTGACAAATAAGACATGCATTATAACTCTTTAGCTTTAAAAGATGTTACATTTAAAATTTTAAAAGAAATCTTAAAATATGAAAATATTTATAATCATGTAATTAATCTTTTTTAAATCTCTAGAGATGTATAAAATTAATGAATAATCAAAATAATATCCTTACTTATAATGTAAAATCTTTAAAGAAAGACTTAAATATTTTTATTAGTACAAGAATGTAAAATAAATATCACTCTAATAATTGTAATTTAAAATTTAATCACTAGAATCATGCAATCAGAGTTTTTAAAATTTGTAAGTGTAAAGCCACAAGATGAGTGCATAAGTTTAATCCTAATTTCACAACTTAAACAAGAATTTATATTATTGTTAAAATTATGAAAGCTAATTCAATAGGATGCACTAAATATAGTCGTTACAAAATAATAATGCACTCTTATAATGTAATATAATTTCAGCCATTAATTTCTCATTAAATGAAACTGGTAAAGCGTATTATGCTAATAAAAATTAAATACTTTGAAAAAAAATTTGAGTAGCAAAGTTACTACAACAGTAAAGAATAATTTTGACTAAGTGAAATAAGACTAAGAGCTTTTAAGTTAACTAAAATTAGAAATTATATTAAATTTTTTGTTTACATAAAAGAGATAGTTTTGAAAACCAAAGTCAAAAACTAAAGATTGATAGTGTTTAGCAATTAAATCATATAAACTTATAGCAATTTAAAATAGATTGATAACCAAAAAAATCATTAATAATAGAATTTCAATTGTCTAACCAAGTAATTTTTTATTCAAAATAAGCTGAGTAGGAGAAAATTAATTTACAGATTATCTCTATTTACATAAAATGACAGATCATTTGATTTGCAATAAATAAATTTCGCACATAGCCATACTCTGCACGATGACTAAACTCATATTCTACACACTAGCATATCAAATTCACATAATAGAAATATCAATAACGTCACACAGTGGCAATAATTTGCTCATTGACTAAGCCGCACAATAGCAGGTAATCTCGGACACTAAAACATCGGTAATATAGTAACCATGGATCTGTAACAACTCATATTATTTTATTTCATCATGATTCATTAAATTCTATTACACATGTTTAGATCTATACACAGAACTTTAGGACATGGTATAAGACAAATCAGATCAAATTTTCTTTTATAACTGTTGGGTGCAATTCCATCTCAAATAGAATAATTTGTCAATTCTATTCTTTAATATGAATCCTAAAATTGTGATTTTCCTTCAAGTTGGTTCTCAGCTCCTAACTATTTCAAGTTGATTGTTAGCCTTATCAAATTCAAGATTAATTAATCTAACTGGCCAGGTCTGTAAAAATCAGATGTGAGATTTTTCATTTTGCAACGATACTTAATTATATAACTATCTTTCAGAACACATTTGTAGACACCAAGTAAACTGGTGTTTCAATGGAATGACTCACCATTCAATTTTTTCTTGTCTTATTGAGTTCGCGATCCTTGGGAGACAATGTCTATTTCAGTTACAATTTAGGTTTGTCATTACAAAATCTATTGAATTTTGTCACCTTGAGGAGTTAATTATTTGTCCAGATATAGATATATGATTTGAAATGAATATCTATTTATATCTCCATTTATGGTTATGGTTCTAGCTAGCATATTTGAGCTATGTAATTAGAACAATCTCGACCAATTCAGTATAAATGTGATTTCAGCTATGGTCTATTAACAGAACAACTACATTCAACCATAAACTAATTATTTATGCTTGAACTCTCTTGAACATCAAGTAATCCACCATTCTCTTTTTCAGACAAAATTTGTTTATTTTGGTGCCTATCGGAATTTTACTTATATCAGACTTGAACAACTCTTAAGTGCATGAATTTAAAGTGCCAACTATTAAATGAAAATTTTCTTACAATCAATTAGCAGTAAGGACAGAGTTTCATAAAATAATTAGACATAGTGAAGTGGAGAAAATTATAGCTCCTGTTGTACCATATTATTCAGTAAGTATTCTTAAATTATTTATTTGACTTTAGCTTACATAAATCAAAGTATAAAGTATATACTCATTCTTGCAGTTCACATTTGCTTCTTTGATCTTAGAATTTGTTTAATGATTTTATATACTGCTAACTACATTACCACTCCAGGGCTGGATAAACTTAAAATCATATATTTAAGCATTAAGCCTCAGGCATAGAAATATCTTTTTATGATAGAACTTCAGTATTATATTTATCCAAATTAAATTAGAAAAGAAAGATATGGTTCTTTTTATTACTCATGATACTAAATTACCCTTAACACCAATTAACCTCAGTAGTTTATAGTAATGTAATATCACGTATAATAATGATTTAACATTCCAATATCTCTATATGCTCTAGATTACACGAGTACCAATTTTTAATTTTGCAGGAAATGTATAACTATAAGAAACAGAAAATTTAAGATCAACTGACTAATTGTAGGATTATTACAAGATTTGGACAATTTAAATTCTTTAACTGGTTGCAAAAAATTGGACAAGTATTAGACAATTGTACAACCAATTACAGGAATTACACAACTATCTAATTAATTGCAAGAAAATCAGGAAACAGAAAAACATCAGTCTAGACTGTTGGATTTAATACGTATTTTCTTATATTTCCGGTATTGTAAATTTTTGTGTTATATGACGTGAATTCTAAAACATAAATATCAAACCAAATCATATAGCAATATTTCTATGCAAACAAATTAAAGGAGAAATGAAAGAGAAATTAAAAGAAGAAAAGGATACTTGGCCTGGGAGAGGGCAATCGTGATAGATCACTGGCTTAAAAGACTAAGGCTCGCCCTATCGCTTGGGCAAGAATTAGTCGTTGTTAACTACCGATAAATGCCCCCTAGAAAGTACTAGCACTCAGGTCGAGCATAACCTTGGGTCTCTGCTCAAATTAGGAACGGTCACCCTGAAATGAATATGATATCAATAATATTTACGAAAGAAGAAGAGAGAGATTTCTCGAGAAGAACTCAAGAGGGAAAAGTTGTTGTTCTTTGTATTGCTACTATTTATAACCTTCAGAGCCCCATGGTTATAACGACAAATAAGAAAATCACGAGCACGTGCTTGTTGAGAGAGATTTTCACCCGACGTGCAGATCTCGTGAGACTCGGTCAAAAGAATCAGTCAAGGAAGAATGAGTCCAAACAGAAAATAGAAAAGAAATAAAACAAAACACAGTCTCGGGCGTACTCTGTAGGTACACCTAGAGGGGGGTGAATATGTGTACAAGCTAATTTAAGACAAATAATGTGAAATTTAAAACTAATTGCTAACATACTATCTGTAACTAAGGGTGAGCCTGCATTTTTCGTGAAGGGCTTTGAAACTACTCCTCTAGGATCCTCTAGACTAAGAGTTGAGGAGCTATTAAAAGCTCTCTTGGTTCAACACAAGTGTGGACACATTAACAATACCAAGCATGTATATGATATGAGCAATGTAAAGCAATGCAAGATACATAGAGAGATAAAGTTGAGAGGTAGTGGATCGCACACAAACACCAAGATATATTTCGAGGTTCGAACCACTACTCTACGTCCCCGTTTTCACACAGAAGGATTTTCACTATATCGACATTGGACCTTCCACAAAGGGACCTCTACTGAGAAATTATAACTCAACACCGGGAGTACACAACTCCTCTCTCTACGACACAATTCTTTTCACAAGAGGTGGGCACTAAGCCTAGCATAAAACAAAGAAAGAAATACACTTAGTGATCACAAAGATCACAAACACTCTATTGTTAATCTCAAAGGATCACAAATAATTTTTCTCACAGTACAAATATCCTAAAGATAGATTTGAGATAATAGCTCAAGTATGTGAGAAAATAAAGTATTTGAAAATAAAATAACAAAGAAAATACTTGGAAAAAACTTCTTGATGGATAGATAAAATGAAGAACAAAATAAAATTCTCAAAAACTTGATTTTTGTTAAAATCACTTAATTAGGTGGAAAAAAATTGCTCTCAAAAATCTTAGGAGAAATAGGCTAAGGAAATCCATATTTATAGGATTCCCAAAATATAGCCATTGGGGTCCAGACCAAGCCCAGAATGGCCTGTCGGTCGATCGGTTGGTCGACCGGTATTGTTGGTCGACCAGCCGGTCGACCGCCCCAAGGTAATTTGCCTGTCGGTCGATCGCCCGATCGATCAAGACCAGAACCAGAGAGTGAACTCTCTGTTCGATCTACCAGGGCCAGATCCAGAGAGCAGGCTCTGTGGATCGGTCGACCGTGTAGTCGATCGGCCCAATGGTTAGAGCCTTGTGTACGTCCTGTGCACATCGGTCGACCACCCGGTCGACTGAGATCTGGTTCGGTTGACCAGTCGGTCGACCGCCAGTGGTCTCAGAGCCTGGTTCGGTCGACCGGTCGGTCGATCGCCAGTGGTCGGTCGACCAAGATAGATTTGAGATGATACCTCAAGTATATGAGAAAATAAAGTATTTGAAAATAAAATAATAAAGAAAATACTTGGGAAAAATTTCTTGATAGATATATAAAATGAAGAACAACATAGAATTCTCAAAGACTCGATTTTCTTTGATTTTCCGAAACTTTGAAAACAAATAAAAATATAGAATTTTGACACAAAAACTCTTTTGAAATTTTTTTTAAAAACACTTGAGAAGTTGAGAAAAATTGCTCTCAAAAATCTTGGGAGAAATAGGCCAAGGGAACCCATATTTATAGGATTCCCAAAATATAGCAGTGGGTCCAAAAAAGGTCCAAGTTCGCCTGTCAGTCGACCGCCCAGTCAACCGGCCAACGATCAGATTTCTGACCATTGGGGTTATCGGTCGACTGGTCCGGTCAACCATCCCAAGACAATTTGCCTTGTCGTCGTCCGCCCGGTCGACCGAGGCTAGAACCAGAGTGAACTCTCTGGTCGGTCGACTAGTCGGTCAACCTGGGCCAGATCCAGAGAGCAAGCTCTCTGGATTGGTCGACCGTACGGTTGATTGGCCCAATGGCCAGAGCCTTGTGCATGTCCTGTGCACATCAGTTGACTGCCCGGTCAAATCGACCGGTCGGTCGACCGTCAGTGGTTTCAGGCTGGATTTTAGGGTTTGAAAACTTGATCTTTTAAATACCCATAAAATCTCTTAAAATCACATAAAATGCACAAAAATAAGTTCATGTAAGCACTTAAATACAAATATGTTTGAACAAAGAATAACTCATATTACAAACAATTTGAACTATTTTTTAGGCATAAAAATTAGGCTTGAAACCAAAAATTGTGTTTTCAAAAACTCGTTCTATTTTTGTCTTCAAGGGTTTTTGAGAAGACTTCAAAATGAAAAACTATTTCTCAAAAACTTTTTTAAATTCAAAAGTAAGATATTGAAACACATTTGAATCATATTGTCTATGAATGGAATTCAATACACATATAAAAAGATATATCTATATTTTTGACATTAAATCCAAAACTAAATTTTGTTAAAAACAAAACTTGAAACACATGAACTAGAATCATCAAACCATATTTTTCTACAATATGAAATAATAATGTATATGTTTGAAATCCAATACACATTTAGACATGTAAAACTTGATTTGATTCTATCCATTCATGAAAACGAAAGATATGTTCTTGAAAATCTAAAAACGGTTAAACCGAATACTAAAACTATTGAACTTGTGTGTGTATACTTGAGCATATCAAGACTAAACTATCCTTATATAAGATCTAAACAAAACAAACCGAGGTCTTCTCGTTGATCTTCATCTTCAAGACGACTCGATCCAAACTTGATCCAAAGGATCTAGATGCAATCGTTGCGATGTGAGCTATTGAATCAACACTAGTTTGATTCAACACTTTGACTGTGAATCTCTTGTTGAAGTCAAATCTCTATTAAGATCTTAATCAATAACTGAAACTATATAAATACAAGATCATTAGCAAACTAACCTTCATAAGTTAGTCATCATTAAAACTAAGGTCAAGGGAGTCTAGGCCAACACACTCATCATGGCATGCGCCGGCGCCGGCATTGGTGAGGCCCGGTGCAGCGGGGCATGTATGGTTAACCCGTTTCAAAATATATAATTCATAATAAGTAGCGTGAGAAAGAAATAGAATATAAAGCACTCTCCTTCCCATTTCCTATCTCCAATGTCGGCCTAACCCTTAGGTGAACAAGGCCTTCGCCTAGGGCCCCAAGTCAAGGGGGCCCCAAATTTGATATTTCTTATAGGTCCATGTTAAGCTCACAGATAAAATTGTAACCCTTTTTCTGTAGGGCCCAGAGCCAATCCATTATTAACCATTAAGGGCCCTTGGAATTATTGCACTTCGGCAATTAGAGAATAAAAATAACCAGTAACTTATGAACCGACATGAGCAGACAAATCAGTGACATCTCGAGCAGATGAATCGTTGGCACCTCTCTCTCCAACAATAACTCTCCCCCCTCTCTTAGTGATCTCAGTTCTCCAACTCTCTCTATAAGCCTCTGCCTCTTTCCCAACCTCAACCACTATTGTCGCGACCGGCTCCTTGTAGCTGGTGACACTGGTCTCGACCTTTTTGAATCTCTTGCCAATTTTGAGTGCATAAAGATCTTCATATTCGACTCAAGTCATTGGGCAAACAATTGAATGGTCATATTTGAAACTCTAAACATTCATGGAACTTCGATAATATGTCCATTTTTTCGGGTTTTCTTTATTTCTAGGGTTCAATCCCTGATCATTGTTGATTCTCAAATTCAAAGTTTTAGAGGTCACAAGCATTAAATATGACAACAACTCGTGTCGGTTTGGGTTCACCATTGAGAAATCTCCTTTGTTCAACAGTCAACATTCAACTCCAAACAATACACAGGTCAATTATGTTCTTGATCATTTTCTTAAGTGTTTACTTTACTTTCGGCAAGAATCTATATCAATCATGCTTGTATATAATTTCTTTCTTGATTAGGCGAAGGATCAATTTTTTTCTCCTAGCATGTTAGGTGTCTGTGCAAATGTGTAGGTTTACTATTGGCAAGAATTACCACTCTCTTTTATATGCATTTGTTCGCACTAGGTATTTGCTGAAATGCCTATTGAAACCACTATTTGAATTACAAACTAGAACTCATTGTTTCACACTTTTTCATGTTATGTAGGACTTTTTTAAAAAGATTGTGTCTAGAAAAAAAAATACTTCATTTTTGGAGCTATTGCTTATTTGTTCTTAATAGAAAAAATCTAAGTAATCAAAACAGTCATTTCCAACAATTATTTTTAAAGTATATTTTAAAAAAGCCTCATTTGAAATTTGCGCTTAAGGCCTCTCTAGAGATTGAGTCACCCCTGCCTATCTCATGTGAGATTAAATATATATATATATGCCAAAACGAACGCTAATGGAAAAATCAAGCTTTCCATGAATTTGTATTCACTTAACCCTAACAGTGGTAGCATGCAGATATGCCGGCGGCACAATGGCTGCGAAGGCCTAGAGGGTGCTCGCGGCGATATAGACCTGGTTGCGGTGGCGTGACTGCTGCACATGCAGGTGGCTGACAAAGAGTTGGAGTAGCAAGCGCTAGCGAGACAGCTGGTGACGGAGTCGTAGAGTTACAGCTGCAGCCGGCTATAAGGTTGGAGCGAGCAGCAGCGACATAGGTGGAGGTTCGAGCTTTAGGTTCAGTTGTTGCTCTCACGGGAAGGAGAATGTGAAGAAGAGATTAATTTGGTGGGGATCCCGTGTCATGGCAGAACACGGAACACCAAGAGCGCAAAGTTGGTTTCTCTTTAGTTGTTGTTCACATGACATAGTTGATAGAATGCGTTGTGGATTTGTTGTCAAGAAAGAACAGCAAACATTAATGAAGTGGGTGAAAAATAGAAAGGGTTGTCATGGTGATCAATGACTCTGATTGATTAGAGTGTGGATCAAGCATTCGAAGTCAGATTCAGGCTTTCCAGGAGGCGAATCCTATGTTTTCCAGGTTTAGAACGCAATGATGAATGCAGATTCAGGAAATTCCACTATTGAAGCAGGTTTGTATAAATCGGTGAGGAAGCAACAGTGATCAAGGAGACCATGTACAATTCAGGTCGACCGGGAGGTTGATAGTGCATGTTGATTGTACAATTCAAGTCTTCCCAAAATAAACAATATGTATTATCAGGCAATTACCCCATTTTTCCAGGTTATGGTATCTTTTATTAACAAGTAACGATATATTTTACTATTAAGAGTAACTGATATCTCCAACCATTGTTGATGTCAATACTAGCTGATATAGCTAACAACTGATATTTGACAACTGAGAACTGACAATTGACAACTGACATCTATCGTAATATACCGGAGATATAGAGTCACTAATAATAAGTGGAACAATTATAAGATCGAGTCCAGTCTCAAGTATACTACAACTAATCCAAGGTCAAAAGTGGTAAACATCAACACATGAAATATCATAGATAAACACTCAGATCAACTATATAAATAAGGAGAACGCTCACTGATGTCTCATGAAATGATACGTATAATCATAGTAGTAAAATGAATTAGATTGTCACAAGAAATGATTAAAACATAAATACCTATTTATAACGGTAAATAGGGAAATAATTTAAAAACAAACACTCACATGAAATGACGCAGTTTTGAATCCGAATCGCCGTCTGGTCTTCACTGCACGAACTGATAGTGATCTATGAATCATCCCATGGATCGGTCTTCGAATCGCCATGGTATCGAGTCATAAGGGTCATAACTCTGAATCTCCTGTTACCGAGTTCGAATCTCACGAATGAATCTAAAACGATGTAACACGCCATCAAACACACAGAGAGGAAGGGGAATCAGCACACACCCATAATACATTCACACATGAACCATATACGCACGCAACACGTATTCATACACATACTCAAACATAAATTATGCATACATACTCCAACATATCCACACAAATAACACATGCATACCCATTCATGCATACACCTACACACCACACACACACACACACACACACACACACACACACACACACACACACACACTCTTATACATGAACTCACACACACATTTGCACTCAACGTAACTCACGCAAACATCACACAAACTCGCATGCATGCATATATATATTGAATACATATACATCCACGCATACAACACAACACATACACACATTAATAAACACACAATAATAAACACACATGTAAATGAATAAACCGTAACATTTAATTACATACACCCACATTACAAGTATTTACACAACACCAAGAATAAACAGGGAGAGAAATCACTCACCCATGTACATTTAATTAAATACACATTAATCATATACACACAACACATTCACAAATTCATATCATACACAAATCAATTATATAGAGAGAGATATAGAAGTGGGGAGGGGAAAAACACTCACACAGGTAAGGGAAGAAGTGGCAATGATTGGGATCGCCACAAGTGATCGCGGAAGCTGCGGAGGGTGTCTACTGCTCAAGGATTCACCGGGAAGGGTGTGAGTGTGCTCGCGCTCGTCGGCGATGATCGGCGATGACCTGCGGAGAGGTGAGAGATACCATAGGATATGGAGGAGGGGAGCTATGCTGGGAGAAGTGATGGAGTTGTTGCGGCTGCTGTTGTTGGTGGTTGCTGGGCAAAGGCAAGGGGAAAAGGCTAGGCAAAGGCCTGGGTGGATGGGACTGCTGCTGTGCTTAGTGTGGGTGCAGGTCATGGGTGCGCGCGCCTTGGAAGGGGGCAGGCTGGGGCGCTTGGCTGAGGGGTGTGTGGTGGGGAGATCAGAGAGTGGGGAGGAGGCTTGCGCACACAGACGAGTGGGAGAGGAGGTCGGTGGTTAGCTCGGTGGCCGGGCTTGGTTACCATGCGCGGCTGTGCTGCTGAAGGGATTGCCGGCCAAGAGAAGGGCTGCCGAGAGGCTTGCGGGCATGGGCGGCGGCAACATGTAGAAGGAGATGGGGATTAGTTTAGGGTTAAGGTTAGGGGATTAGATGAAGATTATATATAGGGTTAGTGATATTGGGTATTGAGTATAGGTTGGGTATGGGTATGAATTTGGGTCAAGCCTAATGGGTTTGGTTTTGGGTAGTTGGCAACAAAAGTAATGGTATAGACTATTTAGGTTATAAGATTGTGATAAATGGGTAATGGGTTAATCAAGGAAAGGAAAAATACTAATAATAATTAAATACAAACCACAATAATATTAGTATTAGTAAAAATAATATCATCAATTATTAATAACTAATACTACTACTAATAACAAATAATAATAATAAATAATGAAAATAATAAATAATAGTAATAAAAATATTAAGCAAATAATAATAATAACATCAACAAAATAATAATATTAACACTAATAATAATAATAACAAATAATAATAATCGTACTCAGTAATAATAATATTAATACATAATAGTACTTACCAATAACAATAATAATTAACAACAAAAATAATACTGATAATGTTAACATAAATAATAATAAATAATAATAATGCAATAATAATAGTAATAACTACTACTAATAATAGCAATTAATAATAAGAATAATAATAGAAATAAAAGCAATAAGTAACTAAAAATATTGATAAGAAATAATGGTAATAATATATAAAGCCAAAATATCATTTACTGTTTAAAAAAATAATTTGTATATTTAATATGATAATAATTACAAGGAGAATAGCAATAAATTAAATTAATTAAAAATAATAATAAAATAATTAGTAAATCAAAATAAATACTTTAGAAAAATAAAAATACAATATTACTAACTAGAGATATTATATTCTGCTCACCTTATAAAAATTTTGTCCCCGAAATTTTAATAAAGCAAGGAATGCTAAAAGAAACAAAACCAAGGGAAGAAAATACTAATCTTCTAAGTCACTTCTCAGCACTTCATAAATCCTCCATGTTTTCGCTGTACTACTCTGACTTCTGCTACTGGGTTCAGCATAGAGTAACCAGTTTCAAGAGACAGAATCAAGGAAATAGAATCGAGGAGAAGGATAGAAATCAAGGTGAAATCCAAATTACTCTAGGAGAAGAGTTGGAATCAGGGATATCAAAAGATCAAATAGATGAATTTTCAAAGAGAGGACGATCAATTCCAAATTGACTCAACATCATTTTACGGATAGTATGTGTATATTGCAGTGTAACTATAGTTTGCTTCAAGTTATCGGTAAGAATTAGGCCTTCTTGCAAATATCAACAGATAAAAAGTCATCATCGAAGTCCAAAACCTAGGCTATGATACCAAGAAAATTCTGACACGCCTCGCTTCCGAAATATACTGGACCGGAGACACGACACGAGTCGATGACGCTTATAAGTAAGAAAAATACCTCATGTATTCCCGCAAAGCCTAAAGTAACCCAAAACAAGATATAAATTTATAATATAATAAATTATGATCACTACAATAACACATATAAATGTCTACACATGATAATGATAAAGGAATGAAATAAGAAGAGTCTGATATATATGAAATCAAAGAATAATCACATGAATAAAGGAAGGCAAGAGGGATAAGAATACCGAAATCAGGTAGAGAGAAACTCCAGACTCCTTACAAAGCGTAATTCTCGATGAAAACTGGTTGATGAAATAAAAATCTAATATCTGGACGTGCAAATTCAGGGTCATCAGAAAGCGACCCAATGAGTGTGTAAGAAAAGGGGAAGGTACTCGTGCATATAAACAGTGTGTACATACCATTATACAAACATGAAAGCATAGAATATAGAATGCCATGAACAGAACTATAAATAAGAGTAACTCATAACAATAAGATGAGTAACTGATGTCAAGATGTGTAACCTAACATATATCACTAGTCTAGTTATTATTAACCTAACTAATATAGTACTTAGTTGTGTCCCATATCACGACTGTTTTCTCACATATCAAACAAGATTATCATTATTGTAAATCCTGCCATTAGAATGAATATGTTTTGAAAGGATACCATGCATGCCCGGTACTATGGTGTAACATCCCTGGTACTGAATCAAGACAAGCCACAAGGCTCTAATAACTGAGAGGATAGCCCCACACGAAAAGACAACTAGTGTGGCATTGTAACCGGGCATAGCCCTGACAACTGAATAGGTAGCCAGTACTACCTCGGTTCCCCATGGTGGAACGCACAACTCAGTATATCATAATAAGTCCTCCTAAAATACACGACATGCATTATCAGGCAATTACTTCTTTTTCCCGGTTATGGTATCTTTTATTAACAAGCAACGATATAAATTATTCTTAAGTGTAACTGATATCTCCAACCACTGTTGATGTCAATACTAGCTGATATTTGACAACTGTAATTGATATTTGACAACTGAGAACTGACATCTAATAACTGACATCTGTCGTAATAAATAGAGTCACTAATCATAAGTGGGACAATGACAAGATTGAGTCCAGTCTCAGGTATACTACAACTAATTCAAGGTCAAAAGTGACAAACATAAACAAATGAAATAACAGAGATAAACACTCAGATCAATTACATAAATAAAGAGAACACTCACTGATGTCTCATGAATTGATACGCATAATCATAGTAGTAAAATGAATCAGATAGTTACATGAATAGATATAAGTAAAACACAAATACCTATTGATAATGGTAAATAAGGAAATAATATAAAAACAAACACTCATATAAAATGACGCGGTTTTGGATCCGAATCGCCTTTTGGTCTTCACTGCACGAACCGGTACTGATCTACGGATCATCTCATTGATCGATCTTCGAATCCCATGGTATCGGGTCCATAACGGGTACAACTTTAAATCTCCTGTTACCGAGTTCGGATCTTATGAACGAGTTCAAAACATTGTAACACACCATCAAACACACAGAGGAAGGGGAATCCACACACACCCATAATACACTCACACATGAACCTAAATACGCACACGACACGTATTCATACACACACTCAAGCACACATTATACATACATACATACTCTTACACATCCACACAAATAACACATGCATACACATTCATGCATACACCTATATACATATATATATATATATATACACACACACTCTTATACATGAACTCACACACACACTTGCACACAACGTAACTCACACACACATCACACAAACTCATATGCATGCATGTACAAATTGAATACATACACATCAGTGCATACTGCAAAACACATACACACCTTAATAAACACACATATAAATTAATAAACCCCAACATTTAACTACACATACCAACATTGCAAGTATTTGCACAACACCAAGAATAAACAGGGAGAGAAATCACTCACCCGTGTACATTTAATTAAATACACATTAATCATATGCACACTAACATATTCACAAATTCATATCATACACAAATCAATTATACAGAGAGAGATATAGAAGAAGGGAGGGGCAAAGACACTCACACAGGTAAGGGAAGAAGTGACAATGATAGGGATGACCTCGGGAAATCGCGAAAGCCACGGAGGGTATCAACGGCTCGAGGATCTCGTTGGGAAGGGTGTGAGTGTGCTCGCGCTCGCCAGCGGTGATTGATGGTGACCTACGAAGAGGTGGGAGATGCCATAGGATATGGAGGAGGGGAGATGTGTTAGGAGAAGTGATGGAGTTGTTGCGACTGCTGTTGTTGGTGTTGCTCGACAAGGCAAGGGAAAAGGCTCGACAAAAGGGGAAAAGGCTCGACAAAGGCCTGGGCGGATGGCCTGCTGCTGTGCTTGGAGTGGGTGCAAGTCGGGGGTGCGCGCGCCTTGGAAGGGGGCAGGTTGGGGCGCTTGCCTGAGGGGTGTGCAGTGAGGAGTTCAGAGAGTGGGGAGGAAGCTTGCACACACAGACGAGTGGGAAAGGAGGTGGGTGGTTAGCTCAATGGCCGGGCTTGGCTGCCATGTGCGGTTGTGCTGCTGAGGGGATTGCCGGCCAGGAGAGGGGCTGCCGAGAGGCTTGGGGGGAATGGGCGGCGACAACATGTAGAAGGAGATGGGGGTTAGTTTAGGGTTAGGGTTAGGGGATTGATGAAAATTATATATATGGTTAGTGATATTGGGTCTTGGGTATAGGTTGGGTATGGGTATGGATTTGATGAGTTTGATTTTGGGTAATGGGCTATAAAAGTAATGGGTATAGACTATTTGGGTTATAGGATTGTGATAAATGGGTAATGGGTTAATCAAAATAAGAAAAAATACTAATAATAATAATTAAACACAAATCACAATAATATTAGTATAGTTATAATAATATCATCAATTATTTATAACTAATACTACTACTAATAATAAGTAATAAGAATAAATAATAGTAATAATAATAGTTAACCAAATAATAATAATAATAACATTAACAAAATAATAATATCAATACTAATAATAATGTTAACAAATAATAATAATCATACTTAGTAATAATAATATTAAAGCATAATGGTACTTTCCAATAACAAAAATAATTAACAAAGAAAAACATTACTAATAATGTTAACATAAACAATAATAAATAATAATAATGACATAATAATAGTAATAACTACTACTAATAATACCAATTAATAATAAGAATAATAATAGAAATAATAGCAATAAGTAACTAAAAATATTGATAAAAATAATGGTAATAATATATAAAGCCAAAATGTCATTTACTATCTAAAAAAATTGTATATTTAATATAATAATAATTACAAAGAGAAGAGCAATAAATTAAGTTAATTAATAATAATAATAAAATATTTAGTAAATCAAAATAAATACTTTAAAAAATAGAGTATTACTAATTAGGGATATTACATAATATATGAAGTGAGGTACAGGTATAGCGTCCCCCGCTACGGTGCTAATGGGTTACTGAATGCTGGTCTCTCAAGATACAATATTCCTTCTCGGTATTTGGATAGTATTATCAAATAAGCCATATGGTCAAACCAAAATTAATCAGTACCTTCACTAATTGAAAGTAGACAAAACTTGAATCAAGACAAATTTTAGAGAGAATATTTGTCTTAATTATTAGTGAAATAATTAGAGGATAGAATGAAGGAAAACAGAATTTCTGTTTGAGGGTAACTCAGATTTATTTTGTTTCCTGTGTCTGTGTTGGAAAGGGTCGAGAGAAGCGCAATTTATAGTGCTCTTAATCGGAAGTTAGAGGGAGCAGTTGTGTAACCACCAGCCCTAGAAGTACGTATCTCAGTATTAGTACCCTGTACAATGAAAATACTCGATTTAACCTTCTTGATAGTTAGACTGAGCCCGTTTTAGTTTCAGATATTAATTCTCAATATTTGAATTTTTTGAATTTTTTGAATTATTTTGAAAAATTTCCTAAATTCGATGTCGACCGGTACCGCTGGTCGACTCTAGATTTTTTTTTTAATTAACAAATGGGGATAAATTTTATGAATCTGATTTAACAACGTTATTCAAGATAATATTTTCTATTTTTAAGAATTTTTGAAGATTTTTCTAAATTAATCAAAATTTAGACAAATTAAATAATAATATAAAAATTCTTTTTCTCTCTTTCTTTCTATACTCTTCTACATTTTTTCCCACCGCCTCATTTTCACTGCTTTTCTCTCTCCTCTCTGCTTATAAATCTCTCTCATTTCCCTCTCTCCTTCTCTCCCTTCAACTTTCTCTACATCTCTCTCCCATCATTGTCTGTCTCTCGTCCCCTCTTTCTCACAGTTTTTCCTCACTCTTTCTCTACACAACTCCCTCTTCCTCTCTCTGCTCGATATCGACCAGTGATCAGAATGTCGCCGGCCGTCGCATCACCCCTAGCCAACCTACCTCCCTCTCTTACTCTTTCTCTTTCTCTCTCTCTCTCCACCTCACTCTCTCGCTCTTCCTCTCTCTATCTTCTCCTTTTCTTCTCTGCCGCTGATCTGGGGTGCCACCACCGCCAGGTGGCCACGCCAACTTCCGGCTAGGCCAGCCACCGCGCTGCCACCTACCGCAGCCCCTCTCCCTCCTCTTCTCCTCCTCTTCTTCCTCGCTCCTCTTTCTCACTTTCTCTTTCTCTGTCATTTCTTTCTCTCCCCGTGCACCGCCGGCCGGCCAGACCCGCCGCCAACTGGCCATGACTGTCGGCGCTGTCATGCCCTCTCACAGCGCAGCCCAGGTCGCCGCCCCACCCTCGTTCTCTCTCCCTTTCTATCTCTCTATCTATCTATCTCTTGTTGGGTTCAACCCAACAATAATCCCAACCCGTAAACTCATTAACCCATGCATATTTAATCCATTTTATTAATTTTAGTGCTCAAGCAATATCTTGATCATTCGAAGTCTGATTTGAACGATTCTCGATCCATTATGATCATAGAAAAATGAGCTACATTTCTGTGATAACTATGTGAGTATTTTTATTTTATAAGTTCTTTTTCAATATGAAGAATAAAAATTGATTTATTAATTTATTTAATAAACGGTAATTTTTGTTCAATAAATCATGTAAATGACAAAGCATTATAATTAAAATATGTGTTAGTGTTTTTTAAATATATTCAATAAAATATTATTTTATCACAACTCTTGATTTAATATAAGATGAATTATCTATATATTGAGTAATAATTAAACTGTAGATTAAAAAAATTTAGATTAATAAATTAATAATTTTTCATGGGGTTATGAAGAGCTTGAAAATAGATAGTTGTATATAATTACTTTGTGATATCGATCATGTTGATAATATTGAAATCGTTAGAACAAATAGTGATATGTTGACAAATGCTCATGTTAATGATATTACCCTGATATTGTGTAATGCCCTGATCCAGCGAGTACGGAGACATTACTGCGACATATATACATAAGGCGAAAATATTCTCACATATATACACTAAGCATAAGTACAGGTAAGAATCAGAGTACAGAAGAACAATGATAATATACATTCCAACAATAATAGCACAAGTACACAGTTATCACAGGGCATGATATAATATCCCAAGAAAATTAGATCACCAAGAAGCGCAAAGGTATGATATATAATATAAAAAGACTGAAAAATACTCATGAGTAGCAAGATGAGAATCTCCTGAGCCAATCAAGGGGGCTTGAAGAAAAGAGGGTCCGGACAGACAACAACTAATTCACGCTTCTGCTGTGCACTCTGATCAGCTATAGCAAGGCCACTACGGTCCATACTCTAGGATTTGGACATGAAAGTTTAGTGTTGTCAGAAAACAACCCAGTGTGTACGTAAGTAAAGTCAGTTAGCGTGCTAGACAGTCACATGTTTACATGATCAAGTGATGTAGTTTAGGCATACAAGTACAGGCAATAACCATAAACATAAATGGAAATTAGAAATCGACAGTAAATCTAAAATCAAGTAAGTACATGTGTATCAAAAAATCTGAATCGGAAAACATGCATAGAAAATGGTGTCGAGAGCATAGGTAAACATAAACATGCAATGTGTTAGCCCAAGAGGTTACACTCTCCAATTGTTTTTTGTTTTGATGATGACAAACCAAATTAGTGCTATTTGGTACTAATGATTTTGTTTAAGATGAGTTTCAGGTCTTGTATCATGTTTAGAGACCATTCGCTTAGCTTTTGCAAGAACTTCTAAGTTCCACAAAGCAAGGAAGGCAATTTGCTCATCAAGGAAGGATCATAGAAGAGAAGGCACTAGCAAGGCATTGGATGGCTCAAAGATGTGAAGATTGCTCAGAGGTCCTTAGGTTTTGTATTTTCAGTTTTATAGCTTGTTAAAGAATAGAGATTAGGTTTGAAGCTCAATCACACACGTTTTTGCGCATATACTATTTCTTAGTTTATTTCCTATAAAATATACAAAAATATTTTAGTACAAAATCTTTCTTCTACAAATTTCTTTTTATGTTACATACTGAATTCCTGTTTAAAATAGTTTTGTTAAAAATATTTTTCTTCTCAAAATTCTGTCTTTATTTCGTTTTCTGACCTGATCCGGTCGACCGGCAGTCTACCGACAGTCGACCGAGTCTGTGTCAGGCTGGTCCGGTCGACCGGACCAGTCGACCGAGGTCCTGGCAGAATGCACGTATCCGTGTGCATGTCTGTCGGTCGACCGGGGCAGTCGACCGATATTTATTTTTGAGTCACAGTGTGTATCAGTCGACCGGGTCGGTCAACCGATAGCCTGTAACGGTCGGAATTTTATACTACCGGTCGACCGGCCCGGTCGACCGATGTAGCCGTTTGAACAGTAACGGGCAGATTTTTTAGAGCTGTTTATTTTGTCTTTTGTGTTTAAAAATTCGTTTAAGGATATATTTTGATCTAATTACCTCCTAAACATCAGTAAATATGTTTTATCCTTAAACCCTAGCCCTCTCCTATAAATAAGGGTGTTTGGGGAGAGATTGGTTACAACAACAACAATTATTGCTAAAAATTCAAAAGTTTAAGGTTTTCAAAGTTCTTGGTTTTTGAGCTAAATTCTCTCAATTTCTGAAGGGTTTTCAAAAGTTTTTCTCTGATTTCAATTTCTTTTCCTTACACACAAAAGAGCTTCATTCCTACTCAATATTCTCTAAGGACCTTTGTAAGGGAAGAGATATTTGAAAGAGAGAGTTTGTGGTCTTTTGACTACCAAGGAAATTACTTGTACTGAGATTGTGGAGTTGGGTACTCCATTGTAATTGAGATCTTTGTGATAGTGGAAGTAGCTAGAATCCTTCTGGGGAAGGCGGGGAGTAGAGCTGGGTGCTCGAACCTCGATAACATATCCTTGTGTTTGCGATTGGTTTACATTCTTGCAATTCTTACTCTACTTTGCTTGCACTTATTACTTGCTCATCATACTTACTTGCTTGCATTCATCTTGTGACTCTTGCTTGGTGATAGTTGTAGCTTTATTTTTTAATTTGCCCCTTGATTAGCATTGTCACCTATTCACCCCCCCTCTAGGTGACTTTTCAATTGGTATCAGAGCTTGGACTCTAGGTTTGGCTTAACATCCATAGAGAGATCCTTAAAATTTTGCTAATCAACATTTTCATTTCATTCATTCATCACTAGTAAACATGGCCGACAACATTAAATCCCCATCTAAATTTGATGGCCTAAATTTCCCAATTTGGAAGGTTAGGATGACTATATTTTTGCAATCTTTGGGTAGCTTAGTGGCCAAGTCCTTGACTAAACCCTATGTAGCACCCGATGGTGATGAGAGCACTTGGACCGACCTTAATTTTAAACTATATGAGGCTAACTCCAAAGCCCAAAATTCCCTATTAACCGCCTTGAATGAGGATGACCTTACACGGGTAATTCATTGCCAATCCGCCTATGAGATTTGGCAACACTTATTGGTCACACACGAGGGGACTTCACAAGTCAAGAGAGCTAAGATAGATCTCTTGAGGTCCCAATATGAGTCATTTAAAATGCTTGATGATGAGTCTATTGATAGTATGGCTACAAGGTTTACTAAAATCACTAATGGTCTTTCTTCATTAGGTGATGACATCTCCAACGATCAAAAGGTGCGGAAAGTAATTCGGGCTCTTCCTTCATCATGGGAGATCAAGGCCACCACCTTGAAGGAGTTGAACGACAAGGACGAGATGGACCTCATTAGTCTCATTGGGAACCTAAAGACTCATGAGATGGAGAAGAAGGCGAGAGAAGATGTCACTACTTCAAAGAAGAAATCCATAGCCTTCAAGACTTCAACCACCAATGATGACGATGAAGATGACGAAGAAGAAGATGAGGAGCTAACTCTACTTGTGCGGAATGTCAAGAGGTTGTACCGAAAGAACAAGTTCAACTTCCGGAGAAAATTCGAAGGCAAAGAGAAGCGGAAGATCATATGCTACAATTGCCGCAAACCCGGACATATCATGGCGGATTGTCCGGAGTTCAAGAAGAAAATGACTTCCTCCTTCAAGCCAAAGAAGCCGGAGGAAAAGAAAGCCTACAAAGCAACATGGGATTCGGAAAGCGAGTCCGAAGAGGAGGTGGATCAAGCTAATATGTGTTTCATGGCAAACACACCCAAGGTAACTCCTCAATCCCTTGATGATGAAGATGATGATGTAAGTAAGGAAGTTCTAGTGCATGCTTTTGTAGAACTTTCTGAAACTTATGATAACAAGAAACTTGAATGCATAAAATTACAAAAAGAAGTTGCTTTTCTTAAGAATCAACTTGCCATTGTTTCTAAAGAAAAAGATGATATTTCTTCTAATTTCATTTCCATGCAAAAAGAATTTTGTGCCTACAAGAGTACTTGTAAGGCAAAATCTCCTATTATTGATGAAAAAGAAATTTCTTCTTTTAAATCCAAAATGAATGATTTTGAAAAAGTTTTAAAAGATTGTGCCTTTAATACTAAGAAACTTGAAGAAAAATTTTCTAAAAAGCACACATCTCATGCTAAGATTCCTCATGCTCACACTACACCTAACACGTCTCATGTTCATGCTCACAATGCCCATGCTCACAAATCACACACTCATTATGCTTTTAAATATGGTAGAGTGTATAAATGCACATATTGTGGCAAAAATGGACATTTAGCTAAGTTTTGCTATGATCAACTAAATAGAACAAATAATCTTGTTTGGGTTCATGACACTAACCCTAGAGGACCCAAGAAAATGTGGGTACCAAAATCAAGTCTTAAATTGTTTGATGTAGGTACACACCAAAGCTCCAAGACGTAGGGAGCGGTGGTACCTTGATAGTGGTTGTTCAAGACACATGATGTGGGACATCAACAACTTCACAACCCTATCAAGGTACATGGAAGGTGGCACCGTCACCTTCGGGGATGACTCCAAAGGAACTATCATCGGTATAGGTAACATTCAAATTGGTGCATCTCCTATTATTGAGAATGTTGTTTTAGTTGATGGTTTAAAACATAATTTGCTTAGCATTAGTCAATTTTGTGATCGTGGACTTAAAGTTGTATTTGATGATACTTCTTGCAAGATTTTTGATGTTAAATCCGATATTTGTATTCTTACCGGTTTTCGTGATAATAATGTTTATATTATTGACATGCTTAATTTAGATTGTTCTACTAAATGCTTGAATGCTTTTGATGAAAATTCTTGGCTTTGGCATAGACGACTAGGACATGCATCTTTTGACCATATTTCTAGAATTAATTCAAAGGAATTGGTGAAGGGTATACCTTGCTTGATTTTTGAGAAAGACCGCATTTGTAGTGCGTGCCAACTTGGGAAACAAACCAAGTCTTCCTTTAAACCAATCAAGGATATCATGTCAACTAGGCCTTTAGAATTAATTCATATGGATCTTTTTGGACCAACTAAAACTAAGAGTTTAAATGGAAGTAGATTTGCATTTGTTTTGGTTGATGATTTCTCCCGTTTTACTTGGGTTTTCTTTTTGCAAAATAAAGATCAAACTTTTTCTCATTTTAAGATTTTTCGAAAAAGAGTTGAAAAAGAAAAGGGTCTTCCGATTTTGAGAATAAGGAGTGATAGAGGTGGTGAGTTTATTAACCAACTCTTCATGACTTATTGTGATGAAAAGGGAATTAAGCATGAAACGTCTTGTCCTAGAACTCCACAACAAAATGGAGTTGTAGAAAGGAAAAATAGAACACTTCAAGAGATGGCTAGGACAATGATAAGTGAGTATGACCTCCCTCAATATTTATGGGCCGAGGCCGTAAACACCGCATGCTATATATCGAATCGTATTTATTTATACAAAAATTCTTCAAAAACATCATTTGAAATGTATCATTCTAGAAAACCAAATGTTGCATATTTTAAAGTTTTTGGATGCAAGTGTTTTGTTTTGAATACTAAGGATAATTTGGGTAAATTTGATGCTAAGGCTTATGAGGCTATCTTTGTTGGATATTCCTCTACTAGCAAAGCATATAGAGTTTTCATTAGATCTTCTCAAACCATTGAAGAATCCATGCATGTTAAGTTTGAAGAATCTAATGTGTTTGTTGAGAATGTTGTAGAGTTTGAACCATTAGGTGAAGACATGGAGAGACTATCCTTGAAGGACTCACCCGCTCAAGAAGAAAAGCTAGATCCTATTGGTGAAGTTCAAGAGGATAAGGAGGAAAGCACTCAACCGCTTCCTAAAGCTTGGAGATACGCTACAAATCATCCTAAGGAGCTCATCTTGGGTGATGCATCTAAAGGAGTCACAACGCGCTCCAAACTCCATGACCTATGTGGTAACTTTGCTTTCATTTCTCATTTTGAACCCAAAGGCATTCTCGAAGCCGAGACGGACCCATATTGGTTGCTTGCCATGCAAGAGGAACTCAATCAATTTGAGCGCAACCAAGTTTGGCACCTTGTTCCTAAGCCCCACGATAGACCAATAATTGGTACTAAGTGGATCTTTAGAAACAAGATGGATGAGTCCGGAAATGTCATTAGGAATAAAGCTAGGTTAGTGGCCTAAGGTTACACTCAAGTTGAGGGAGTTGACTTTGAGGAGACCTTTGCACCCGTAGCACGGCTTGAAGCCATACGGATGACACTAGCTTTTGCATGTTTTAAAAATTTTAAACTTTTTCAAATGGATGTGAAAAGTGGATTTTTGAATGGTTTTATTAATGAAGAAGTCTATGTTTCTCAACCTCCCGGTTTTATTGATCATGTTCATCCCGATTTTATTTTTAAACTTGATAAAGCTTTGTATGGATTGAAACAAGCTCCAAGAGCTTGGTATGAAAGGCTTTCTAGTTTTCTCATTTCAAATGATTTTATTAAAGGCAAAGTAGACACAACTCTTTTTACTAAGCATGTTGATAATGATATTTTAATTGTGCAAATTTATGTTGATGATATAATTTTTGGATCTACTAATGAGCTTTTATGCAAGGATTTTGAGAAGGTAATGCAACTAGAATTTGAAATGTCTTCCATGGGTGAGCTCAATTTCTTCCTTGGACTCCAAATCAAGCAATTGCAAGACGGAACCTTCATTAACCAAGCCAAGTACGCAAAGGAGCTAGTAAAGAAGTTTGGGCTTGAAGGATCAAAGGCTTGCAACACTCCAATGGCAACTACAACCAAGCTTGATAAGGACGAACAAGGTAAAAATGTTGATATTAAATTATATAGAAGCATGATAGGAAGTCTTTTATATTTGACGGCAAGTAGGCCGGATATCATGTTTAGTGTGTGTCTTTGTGCTAGATTTCAATCGTGTCCTAAAGAGTCTCATCTTATTGCGGTAAAACACATTATTCGTTATATTAAGGGCACAATTGGAATGGGTCTTTGGTATCCAAAAACTATAGATTTTTCAATGACTAGTTATTCGGATGCCGATTATGCGGGTTGTAGAGTAGATAGAAAGAGTACTAGTGGGACATGTCAATTTCTTGGTAATTGTCTTGTTTCTTGGTCCTCTAGGAAGCAAAATTCCGTAGCTCTCTCAACCGCCGAGGCGGAGTATGTTGCCGCGGGGGCTTGTTGTGCACAAGTCCTTTGGATGAAACATACTCTCCTTGATTTTGATTTGCACTTTGATCATATAAAAATATTTTGTGATAATACTAGTACTATACACATGACCAAAAATGCAAATCAACATAGTAAGACCAAGCACATTGAGATTAGATATCACTTTCTTAGAGATCATTTTGAGAAAGGTGATATAGATATTGATTATGTTTCCACGGATTTACAACTAGCCGATATTTTCACTAAACCTCTTGATTTTGCTAGATTTTCGTTTATTTGTGGAGAACTTAATGTTTGTATTATTGAATAAACATGTTTTTCATAACCCTTTTTGATGTATGACAAAAAGGGGGAGAATAAGTTTACATGGACAAAAATAAGTTCATTTGGTCTTGGTTCCATATGAATTTATATGTTTTGTTTTATGAATTTTTGTGTTTTAAATAAATTCTTGTGTTTTAGTTGTTTTTGGTATTTTTGGTATCAAGAGCAATTTTTGAGCTTTATATATTTGTTTTAATTAGTTTCAATAATTGGTGCATCATTTCAATTATTGGTATCTAGAGCATATTATTGTGTTTTTAATTATAGCATAATTTGAGGGGGAGTTTTCTCCTCCCTATATTTTGTTAATAGCCTATTTGTTTTGTCATCATCAAAAAGGGGGAGATTGTTAGCCCAAGAGGTTACACTCTCCAATTGTTTTTGTGTTTTGATGATGACAAACCAAATTAGTGCTATTTGGTACTAATGATTTTGTTTAAGATGAGTTTCAGGTCTTGTACCATGTTTAGAGACCATTCGCTTAGCTTTTGCAAGAACTTCTAAGTTCCACAAAGCAAGAAAGGCAATTTGCTCATCAAGGAAGGATCATAGAAGAGAAGGCACTAGCAAGGCATTGGATGGCTCAAAGATGTGAAGATTGCTCAGAGGTCCTTAGGTTTTGTATTTTTAGTTTTATAGCTTGTTAAAGAATAGAGATTAGGTTTGAAGCTCAATCACACACGTTTTTGCGCATATACTATTTCTTAGTTTATTTCCTATAAAATATACAAAAATATTTTAGTACAAAATCTTTCTTCTACAAATTTCTTTTTATGTTACATACTGAATTCCTGTTTAAAATAGTTTTGTTAAAAATATTTTCTTCTCAAAATTCTGTCTTTATTTCGTTTTCTGACCTGATCCGGTCGACCGGCAGTCTACCGACAGTCGACCGAGTCTGTGTCAGGCTGGTCCGGTCGACCGGACCAGTCGACCGAGGTCCTGGCAGAATGCACGTATCCGTGTGCATGTCTGTCGGTCGACCGGGGCAGTCGACCGATATTTATTTTGAGTCACTGTGTGTATCAGTCGACCGGGTCGGTCGACCGATAGCCTGTAACGGTCGGAATTTTATACTACCGGTCGACCGGCCCGGTCGACCGATGTAGCCGTTTGAACAGTAACGGGCAGATTTTTTAGAGCTGTTTATTTTTGTCTTTTGTGTTTAAAAATTCGTTTAAGGATATATTTTGATCTAATTACCTCCTAAACATCAGTAAATATGTTTTATCCTTAAACCCTAGCCCTCTCCTATAAATAGGGGTGTTTGGGGAGAGATTGGTTACAACAACAACAATTATTGCTAAAAATTCAAAAGTTTAAGGCTTTCAAAGTTCTTGGTTTTTGAGCTAAATTCTCTCAATTTCTGAAGGGTTTTCAAAAGTTTTTCTCTGATTTCAATTTCTTTTCCTTACACACAAAAGAGCTTCATTCCTACTCAATATTCTCTAAGGACCTTTGTAAGGGAAGAGATATTTGAAAGAGAGAGTTTGTGGTCTTTTGACTACCAAGGAAATTACTTGTACTGAGATTGTGGAGTTGGGTACTCCATTGTAATTGAGATCTTTGTGATAGTGGAAGTAGCTAGAATCCTTCTGGGGAAGGCGGGGAGTAGAGCTGGGTGCTCGAACCTCGATAACATATCCTTGTGTTTGCGATTGGTTTACATTCTTGCAATTCTTACTCTACTTTGCTTGCACTTATTACTTGCTCATCATACTTACTTGCTTGCATTCATCTTGTGACTCTTGCTTGGTGATAGTTGTAGCTTTATTTTTAATTTGCCCCTTGATTAGCATTGTCACCTATTCACCCCCCCTCTAGGTGACTTTTCACAATGCCGGTAAAAATCAGTAAACAGGGATCAGGAAATCCCATGTAATAATCTAGAAATCACATATAGTAAAACAGAATGTCCTACTGAAGTAATACAACATGAATTGTTGAATTATAAGAATAGGCATGGGTAAATTAGTATGCTGCATTTAATTTATCCAATAATAATCATCAATATCATTTGTTATTCTTATCCCTTTCCCACCAACGTCCCACAATACCGACAGTTCACTCTGCAGCCCGCACTTACAGTAGAACTCATCTGAACTCTGATATACGAGTACCATTATTCGAATAGGGGGAGACCAAATAACGTATGTTCCCAGCGTTATTATTATACAAGTGTGTGTCAGTTAATATGCACTGAGAATGTTTATCACGCTAACACCAGGCGGTACAGGCAGGAGGAAGGATCATTTTTCTTGGAGAATAGATTCAAAAGGTAGCCCCACAGATTCAAAAGGTGGCCCCATCACGTGTAAGGTGTGGTACTTTGCTCCGTGTGGGGAATGGATTCTAGAGGTGGCCCCCACAGATTCAAGAGGTGGCCTTTACCACGTGTATGGTGTGGCACTTTGCTCCGTGTGGCACTTAGTTCATTCAGGATCTGTCGGACACTAGCATGATCATGGGATACATCCTCGTCATCCCGACACCAAGTGACATGCTCCGCCGGACATCAGTATGATAGTGTCTATTAGCAAGAGTAACAATACTGGGACATGAGTACAAAAGATATAAGAGTTTAGGAGTACGAGAGTTCAGGAAAACAGGAGTACCAGATGTCTGGTAGCAGTACAATAATCATGTCAAGTCTCCGTAAAAGTGATAATCATGAATAGGCAATGTAATACATGTGTTAGGTGTAATAATATTCAGTCAAGTGTCACAACATCAGGTTAAGTGTATCAGTATCAAGTAATAGCATATGTCAAGTATCAAGTGATAGCATATCAATTGTCAGGTGTCAGATATCAAGCGTTAGGTATCAGGTGATAGTATGTCAAGTGTCAGGTATCAGATATCAGGTGTCAAGTATGTATATCAAATGCCAGGTGCCAGGGAAAGTACAATAATATATTTAAGTACAGTGATCACACAACATGTAAGTGGCAGGTCATATGACATGGTATAAGAAAACAATATGAATAAACATTTCAAACTCTTCACAACCAAATCTATAATAATAATAGATTAATCTATTAAGTAGTTATGCGAAGCTCAGCGAAGCGGGAGCGTATCTAGGCATATCCAATACAGATACAATACCAGCTCAATGAGTTACAATAACGACCAACAAATGAATAATAATATATAGGCCCAACCGTAAATGATGATATAAGCCTAAAGGGAGGGTACTCACAATTCATGTATCAAGCATCAGAATGGTATTCACAAAACATGTAGTAATAATAAGAAACACTCATATGTTATATATCATGTATCAAATACCAGAATAATATTCACACATGTATCGAATAATATAACATGTATCATGAATTAAATATTAGAAGAGCACATGCGTATCATATATAACATTAGAAAAATATATTTGCATGACATATATTAAACATTAGAGAAGTTGTATTCGTAATCCCAGAAAAGTGCTCGCCTAAATCTTCAGAAAATTATCATAAAATCTCAAAATATCAGAAAACATGTGGATGCCACCAATCATATTAAAATATATAAATATTAATATTTTAGGGAGAGATAATGAGAGAGGAGAGAGAGGCTGCAAAAGAGAGAGAGAGCTAGAAAGAACCTAGAGAGAGTTAAAGAGAGAAAGATAGAGAGTGAGAGAGAGATGTGGGAATATGTGTGTGCGTGAGAGAGAGAGAATATTGTAAAGGAAGGGGAAAACAAAGAATAAAAGAAGGGGAAAAGAAAGGAAGAAAGAAAAGAAAAGGAGAAAGAAAAGAAGAAGAGGAGGGGGAGTAGGGGGTGCGGCCTGGTTGCTGGCTGTCGACGGCGGCGTGACCGAAGGGGGCGGCGCGCAATCGGAGCTCGGGGAGGAGGAGGTGGAGGGGTTGATTTGGTTGTTGTGGTTATGGTTGGTGGTTGTTGTGATGGTGAAGGTTGTGGTTGATGTTGTTGGTGGTGATGTTGGGGAGTTGGAGGAGGAGGTGGAGATGGTGATTGGATGGTAGAAGTGGAGGAGGTGGTGGATTCGAGGGTGAATTTTGGAGAAGAAGAGGAAGATAGTGGTGATGGGCTCGGGAAAAATTAAAGAAGATGGAGAGGTGATTGAAGAGGAGGAAAGTGGAGAAGAGGAGAGGGTATTTGGGGGAGGTGGCGCTGGCCAAGGGAGGGGACAGTGGCGCTCCTATGGTTCTGGCGACGACAGTCAAGGGGAGGAAAGAGGAGTTTGTGGGAGAGAGGGAGAAGGAGAAATGGAGAGAGAGAAAAGAAGAGAAATAAATGAGAGAAAGAGAGAGAGGAAAAGAAAGAGATGGGGGAAGAGGGGGAGGTACAGTGGAATGGGGGGATATGGGCTGCTGTTATCGACAGGGAGTGGGGAAGCCAGGAGAGCAAGTGGAGAAGAAAGAAAAAGAAAAAGAAAAAGGAAGAAGAAAAAGGAGAGAAAAGAAGAAAAGGAGAGAAAGAAAAGAGAATTAGGAAAATAAGTAAATAAATATATATTTAATATTATTAATAGGATAAAATGGGAGTATTAAGTAGAGGAGTGGAAAAGGAAAAAAAATCAAGAAAAGAAAAGAAAGAAAAAATATTATTATTTAAATCGGATAAAAATTGACTGTGTAAGAAACATTTCCAAAAATTCTAAAAAATATAAAATATTATTTTAAGATGCATGATGAAATTAGATGCAAGAAATTCAATCTAATTTTCGAATTAAAAATCTTGAAATCAACTGGTGATACTGATCGACACCAAAACCGAACGAACTTCGATAAATTTAGAAAAAACTCTAAAAATGCATTTAAATAGAAAATGAGATTCTAAGAAGTAATGTGAAAGTTATTTTTATAAATTCAACTCTATTCGAAAGCTAAAAATTAAGGAATCAGTTGGCGAGACCGATCGATACCGGTTTTGAAGATTTTGCAAATTAATTCGAAAAAATTTCAGAAAATCAAGAAAAATCTAACATATTGAAAAATTCTTTTTGAAACTAAAATTGATCAAATTGGACTGTCAAAAAGGTCAAATCAAATACTACGTTGGTATCGGGTCCCCGGTTCAAACTCAGGCTGACTCTGAGTTCAGAAAATCCGGATCCAATACAAAACAATAGCATAAATAAACACAAAATAAAAACAAATACATGGAAAAAATAAAAAGTATGATAAAAAAATCAGAATATGTATCTAAGTACGTATTCCAGAAACATGGTGTTGCATATTGTCATCATTACCGCACTCATAACAACAAACACTGTTATATTGAACACTGTTATTTCAATTTGTGTATCACTATTGTATGCACATTCTATGTGTTTGTTATGATCGTAGATATTGTTATTTCATGTACTTGTATCACCATTACACGGATACTATATTACATCGTACACTGTTATTTCATGTACTTGTATTACTATTACACGGATACACCTCGAATATATGACATGATTATTTCTTGTATCACTGATATTGATATGATACTCCTGTATTTGGATAACGAATATATGAAATGATTATTTCCTGTATTACTGATATTGATATGATACTCCTATTATTTGGATATATAGAGAACTAATCTAAGATATGCAGAATTAAGTGTCATACAGAACAAAGTGCTATGCCACATACGTGGTGGGGGTCACCTATAGAATGTCACAACTTATAGATCTCTTGCCTCCTATTATCCCGTACATGTCATGTTATCCTGATACATGCTATATGCACTGATATTGTTTCTGATTTATTGTGTATTAAAAATATAATAAATATAACAAGGTGTTTGAGGGAAACCGAACGGTTGACTAGGTCTTATCAAGTGGATATCATGGATCCATATTTATCCCACTGCAGGAGATGTGATAGTATTGGCTACCTTCCTGTTTTCTTTTTCGCCTTAGCGGGTTGGCCCTGGTCTCAGCAGAGTCAGAGGACTATTTAAGGTCGTGATCTCAGGTATGCACGGAATACACCTACCTGATTAGAGCTTCTTGACCTTTGAGTTTTCAATTAACATAACAAAATAGCATAAATAATAATGACATTATGAACTCTTGTTATTTGGTCACTCTCTCATTCGGACTATGGTACTCGTATGCCATGTTCGGATGAGTTCTGCTGGGTATAAGCTCCAGTATGGATTATCAGTGGTATGGGATACATGAAGAGATTGATTAAATATAAAGTGAAACTAATTATTATTATTGTGAAATTATAATATATGCTTTAAAGCTTTTCACCTGCATGATACCCTGTCTGTGTATATTGTAATAGACTTTCTGACTTTCTTGTTTACTGTCATGTTTGCATGTAACTCTGTACTTCATGTATTCTCCATAGACACATTATTCATGTACACTTACAAAGACTATATGATAATTCATGTGTATTACATATTTTATGTCACATTTTCACATTTATTCTTATTTAAACTCTGCTATTTAATCGGTTTATTGTCTAATGGTATGCAGGTTATAATTAATGGAGAAAGAGATAAAAATCCAATTATATCCAATTTAATTCAGATTTTCAAAGATAAGGTTTTCTAATCTAAGCAATCAACATATATCTACTTAAATCCATAGGTTTAGAAGCAATCCTATTTGAAGAAACAGGGTTATCTGAATAGAAGGATCTAGCGCACGAAGCGCTGATCCAACTGCGCAAGTTCAACCACGGAAATGCAGATTCCGTGGCCGTAACACGGCTGTCAGGCCAGCTGTTTCGCTCTTATCCCTCTCCTTACTTTGACACTCCTTTCCTTCTATTAATACTCTACCAGAGTAGAGCATAGAGGAAAAAAGAAGAGAACTAGGCTTTAGGCTTTTCATTTTCAAGTTAGGATCTTATTTGTTAGTTAGTTTCTCCATTATAATCTTCTTTTATTTACTTTTCTTTTTGTTCTAGTTTAGTCCAGAAAAATGAGAGAGAGGAAATGAGAGTTGTAATTGTAATTGAAGTGAAGTCAAGAAAATTCATCTCTTGCAAATTCATCGTTTCAATCTTACTGGTATGTTGATATTTTTTTCTATTATTACTTTTTTTATTCAAATTTCACCGTGAGTGGCTAAAACACTTTTTTCTGGGCTCACTAATCGATATCTTCTATCCCTCTTCCTCTTGACCGGTTTATATGAAAAGGAATCCAATTGAATCATGTAATTGCTTAAGTTCAAGCCTTGCATTTTGCGAATGTTCTTGAATGCATATGAGGATAGGTATCAGTTTTTAACTTCCATTTCAAACACAATTTTTAAACTTACTTTTATCCATAATTTCTTGTTTCGCTTGATGGTTTAACATTCAATTTAAGAACGGTAAAACGAAATTGAATTTTTCAAAATCTATCTCATTTGCTTTGCTTGAACGCTTTTTAACTTCAAGTCTTAACTTTTGCCTATGATCAAGTTGAGACACTAAACCTTCAAGAGAAGAGTACGTAGTTGAGTAAAAGATTAGTGAGCCTGAATTTCTCCTTCTAAAAGACTCATTTTCCTTCACTCGAGTTTTCATTTTTGAAACCTTAATTCATCGTTTCTTAAAATTTCCTTTTTCATTTTCTAAATTCTCAAAACCACTCTTCAACAACCAATTGATTCTCTATCTTCCTCTTTTAAAAAATGAAAATATTACTTGTTTTTGAAATAAAAAATACTGAAAAGCTTGAATCGCATCTCTCCTAGTGGACATGACCTGTTAGCCCTAGGCTATATGTTACATTTAATCTAGTCACCACACTACTTTTTGCTCTCGCATCTTTATTTTACTTGGTGTATTTGAAAATGCTCAGTGCGAATTGAACACTATGATATGAATATTTCTGTCTATTTCATGTATAAGTGTTCATAATAATCACTGATATCGTTCACACTACTATTACTACTAGTTTAAATAATAAATATGAAATAATAAATCTTGATATATATAAAACTCTCCCTGATTTATATAGTCATTATTTTAATCAGGTATTGTATAATATTATAAAAGTAACACTGTTATAACATTCATGCTAGGTATTACCGGATATAATTATTGTAACATATATTGATTTTAAGTATAACTATATTTTATCACTATTATTTAGACACATTATATATTATTGTGATTGAAATATTATTATAATATATACTACTGCTTCAATCATTTTACCGCTCACTGGGTCGCTTTCGAATGACCCTAAGGTTACTTCCTCGGGCTGGAGCTCAGAGTTTTCGTAGTACTCGATGTTTCCCAGGATATTAATAGGAGATTCGTCACCTTTATTATTTGTATGTATCTTTATTATTTTCTCTGCTTTCTTATTTATCCCCGTTTTCATATCTATCATGATCACTGACTCTTTTTACATGTATTCTTATATTATTTAAGCTATGTTTATTTTGTGTAAATTGTATTTATTTCCTATACTGAGGCTTAGTGCGTATACGTGGGGTATTTTTCATGCATATATGCGTCGTCGGCTCTCGATGCGTTCCCGTTATAGTAATTTTTGACAAGCGGAGCAAGACAGGTTGCAATGGTTCGGACAAAACCATCACAATAGTTTGGACAAACAAAAATGCTCGGAACGGTTCTTGTCAAAACTGTTATGTCCGTTGGAGATAACCGTCCGATTCTAAAACAAGTTGGGTGCGCACCAGGTAGGGTCGGGTTGCGCCTGTACCTAATATCCACACCCTTTCAAAACTTAAGCGGGCGGGTTTTGGCCTGCACGTGCCCACATCCAGAACTGGTTCAAAGAGAATTGGGTGCGGCCTGGTCCAAAAATCGGGCCTACACTCGCGCTGGCGCCTGCGGGAATGGGGTGGACGGCGGCAGCGATGCTTACGTGTGTGGGCATGGTTCCCTCCAAGCATGTGCGAAAACTCCAAGTACCCTAAGGACATGCCCTTAGCTCCTAACTTTCTATATTTAAACCACTCAACTTTTCACACCATATCCTATGGGACTAAAGAGTTTCTACTACTTTTGGTCACGTTTAGCTATTGAATTAGGCCAAATTCCAACCTGAATATCTCATTCATTCGTAAATGAAATTGAACATGTGAATATATCATATTCATCCCCAATGGACGGAAAACGCACTTCAACCATTATCCGTGTGTTTCTAGCAACAGATCATACTTGAATTCAGCTTAAAGATTCACTTGAAATTCCTTATTTCCCAACAATCCCCAACAATGAATGGAGACTAAGAAATAAAACAAACTATGAGATTGACTCTGTAGTGAAAGGTACTTTAAAAATAAACTGCATCAGAAAAGATGAAGTAGGTCTTGAACCTTACATAGTGGAGCCTCATACGACTCACCGACCAATCATTGAACTACGTCTTGATCTGTCAGCTGTTTATGTATGCCAAGTCAGTAGACCTCACACAGTATCTTTCCAGAATCATTTTTGGTTCTCGGTTGTGTCCTTTTTAGCCCTGAATATTCTTCATTTCAAAGAGCGTATTTAGGGAATCATAGCCTCCATAGGAGACCCCAAAAAGCTGACCTAGCTCTATACTCACATACGTGATTATCTTATTAAGAGTAGTTTACTATATCCCACTTGTTTTGATAACAAGATATAGGCATCATTAAAAGCGTTTAAGCTTATCGTAAATCCAATTGTAGAAAATACTTGGATGCACCATAGGATGGGTTAGAGTCATGCTCCTAAGTGCTTACTCGCAGAGTCAATATAGTTTTTCCTCTTGAACTTAGTCCGTGGAATCTCCAGTCGTTAAGTGAGATTTTCATTAAGCTGACTCGGTATGGTTAGGCTTTTAGCCACATTTTTCTCGATGTGCAGTTTATGCACTCTCCACTCAAATTTTTAGTGAATGGATCCGCTAGGTTATCTTTTAACGATATAAATTCAGCAGAAATAACCCCATTTGAGAGCAACTGTCTAACGGTGTTATGTCTATAATGGATGTGTTTAGACTTACCGTTATATATAAAATTTTGTGCCTAGATATCGCTACTTGATTATCGCAGTAAATGCATATGGCGAGCACTGATTTAGACCACAGTGGTATATCCTTCAAAAATTGTTGAAGTCATTCTGCTTCCTCTTTGGCCTTATCAAAGGCTATAGATTCTGATTCTATTATGTCACGGGATATGCAAGTTTGTTTGGAGTAAGATACTGTCGCGCCTCCGAGAGTAAAGATGTATCTGCTGGTTGATTTTGATTTCTCATAATCTGCAATCCAATTTACATCATTGTAATCTTGAAGTACAGGTAGATACTTTTCATATCTCAAGGCATATTCCTTGGTATTAGATACGTAGTATACTACTCGTTGTAGGGTATTACAATAATCATCATTAGAATTACTAGTGTATCTGCTCAATTTCTTACAGCGTAAGTAATATAGGGTCTAATCTAATTCATTAAATACAATAACTTTCGATGATTTGAGAATACTCCAACTATTATTTTTCTAGTTCTTATATTCTTACGAAGATGAATGTGTGGGATAAAAGAATTTGTATTCTCTTTTATCCATGTTCCTTGAATCTTTCTATCATCTTATCTACGTAAAGAGATTGAGTTAGACTGATTTCATCTGGTGTTCTAGTGATTTTAATTCCTAAAATTATATTAACAACCCCTGGATCCTTCATGTCAAAGTTGTCAATAGCATCCTTTTTGTGGACTTAATAACTCCAATATTAGTCCCGAGAATCAACATGTCGTCTACATAGAGACAAACAATAATACATGCATTTTCAACTATTTTAGTGTAAACATGATTTTCGCATTCATTGATAGTGAATTCATCTTTGATCATGACACTATCAAATTTCTCATGCCATTTTTTGGAGCTTGTTTTTGGCCGTATAAAGATTTGACCAGTTTACACATTTTATGTTCTTGGCCCTTGACTATAGATTCTTCAAGTTGCTCCATGTATATTTCTTCATTTTATTAGTCATTTAAGAATGCAGTTTTGACATCTATTTGATAGATATCTAAGTTGTGCTCTATTACAATCGCAATTAACATCCAAATAGATGTTATTTTTGTTACTGGCGAATAAGAATTGAAGTAGTTAAGTCTTTTCTTTGTCAATAATCCTAGGCTACTAATCCAGCCTTGTACTTATTAATAGATCCATCGGGTTTTAATTTTCTTTTGAAAATTCGCTTACTCCCGATTGGTTTACTGTTAGGAGGCAAGTTTGCAATTCCCAAGTATGGTTGCATAGGATGGACTTTAGTTCGATGTTTATAATTTCTTTTCACATTTGTGCTTCTGGGGCAGACATAGCCTCTTTATATGTTTGAGGCTCACTTTCAAGTGTATATGCTATGAAGTCTGAACCAAAGAATTTAGAGATTCTCGATCTCGCACTCCTTCTTGGTTTAACTTCCGCGTTGACTTCATCCCTGAAAGTTGTTTCATGTGTTCTTTACCCAGAAATCTTGTTTTCTTCCCGTTTGTATAAAAAGACGTCTTCAAAGAACACAACATCTCTGGATTCGATAATCATGTTTACATGAATATCGGGTATTTCTGATTTGTGCACTAGAAATCTATAGGCACTACTATTTAAGGAATAGAGTATGAAAACACAGTCCATTATATTTTATCCTAGTCTTTTTAGGTAGTAGTGTCGGTGCCTTAGTAAAGCACCCCCACATTTTGAGGTAATGATAGGAAGGTGGCCTTCCATGCCATAGCTTAACTGGTATTAGACTAAGTTTTTTGTGGGGTACTCTATTTAGAATATAGTTTGCGATTAACAGAGCTTCCCCCACAAGTTCTGCAGTACTACAGAGCTTACAAGCATGAAATTGATGATCTCCTTCAAAGTTCCGTTCCTTTATTCAGCAATCCATTCTGCTGAAGAGTATATGGTGTTGTAGTTTGATGAATTATATCAAATTTAGCACATAAGTCATTGAAGTCATTTGATTCTTGTTCTCCATCTCGATCGAATTTTAGAATCTTTATATTCTTGTTGAGTTAATTTTCAACCTCGGCTTTATATGTTATAAACATACTCATTGTCTTATCCTTACTGTTTAGAAGATACACATAAGAGTATCTTATATAGTCTTCAATAAAAGTAATAAAATACTTTTTCTCGCCTCTTGTTGGCGCAAACTTCAAGTCACACAGATCGCTATGAACTAACCTTAAAGGTTCTATATTTGGATTAATTGAGTGAAAGGAGTTTTTTGCGAACTTGGCTTCAATACATATCTCACACTTATGAATTTCTTCCAAGTTGAGTTTAGAAATAATCCTAAATTAGGTAAGTCATGTAAAGACTTGTAATTTACATGTCCTAATCTAGCATACCATAATATAGGAGACTCAAGCAAATAAATAGAAATTTTTTCTTTATTTATGAGTTTAGAGTACAAATATATGCATTTTTTGTCCATAACAGCAACATTGGCCTTAAAAAGGCCATCAACAAGATAACCCTTGTTCACATACACCCCACTTTTGGTAAGTACAAATTTATCAGATTCTAAAACCATTCTAAAGCTTTTTTTAACTAAGGATTGATCCGAAGTTCAGGTTCTTGCAGATATCCGGAAGATGCAGCACATCATTCAGTGTGAGTTTCTTCTCAGATATCCACTTTAGTATGACCTTCCCTTTTCCTCAAATTTGAAGAAGGTTGAGTTGCCCATGAATAGTTGCTCATCATACTCCAGGTTTTTATATTCAGCAAATAGTATTTTCTCAGAGCAATGTGCCAGGTAGCCCCTGTGTCTACCCATCAATCCTTGTTGGTTGTTGTCAGATTCACTTCTGATACCACAACTGATAAGCTTGGTGATGCATAGTCAGTCATGTTTGTCTGGGGCTGGTCCTTCTTCTTCGGACGACTGCGACATTTATTCGCCTTGTGTCCCTTTTTGTTGCAGATGTAGTAAGGTTTCTTAAAGCACTTGTTCTTACCTTTTTGGTCCTTGTCTTTGTACTCAGGGGCAGTCTTCTTCCGTTTCAAACCCTTAGAAGTAGACGCTTTTCCCTTTGAGTCATTGATCACATTTGCCTTGGCCTCATAGGAGTTCTTGTTACTCCTCTTCTCAGATTTTCGGTTGTCTTCCTCAATTTTAAGACTCACAATGAGATCTTTCAACTTTAACTCCTTGCGCTTATATTTCAGGCAGTTCTTGAAATCTCACGCAGGTGGGAGATTCTTTACGATAGTAGCAACCTAAAAAGTTTCAGGTTGAATCATACCTTCAGCCTCTATCTCGTGCAAGATAAGTTGGAACTCTTACACTTGACTGATCACAGTCTTACTATCTACCATCTTGTGCTCAAGAAATTCTCCCACGACGAACTTCTTTGTACCAGCATCCTCAATCTTATATTTTTTGTCGAGGCTTGGCCCACAACTTCTTTATTGTTGGGATAGGACTGTAAACATTATAGAGAGACTCATCTATTTCGTTTAAAATATAGTTTCGGCATAGGAAGTCACCTTGTAACCAAGCATCGACTGCAAGGATAGAGTCCCGATCAGTTCTGAGTTCAGGTAGATCTTCTTACAGGAATTTAGTCAGATGCAGAATGGTCAGGTAGAAGGGCATCTTCTGTTGTCACCTCTTAAATTTGTGCCATCAAATTTTTTTAGCTTCTCCAGCTTCGGGTTAGGAAGTGGAGAAGATACCATTGTCTGGATCGGGACATTCAGTGTCATACTAGAACCATCTTCTTGATTTGTTTCAAACATCTTATGTATTCAGGCAAAGTAGAAGTTAGTAACTTCAATATAATAATTGGCTTAAGAATGTAGATTCTGATAACTAATCAAGATCAACCGATCTAATTGGCCAGGTCAGTGAAAATTAGGGGTAGGTTTTTCGTACGAAACGTTCCTTAAATACAGAACCACCTTTCAATTTTCTTTCTTACTTAAACACCAATTAGACTAGTATTAGTCAGTCTCAATATAATTAATATATCAATAATAATATTTATAAAGATAAATATTCCAGTATAACCCCTGTAAAAAGAACGTTAGATTAATTACACAGTATATGGAGTGAAGTACATGCATAGCGAATCTCCTTAAGATAATTACGTCCCCCGCGACGATGCTAACATGCTACTGGATGCTGGTCTCCCAAGATACAACACTCCTTCGTATTTAGATAGCACTACTAAATAGACTGTATGGTCGAACCAAAATTAATCAGTACCTTCACTAAGGGCGTGTTTGGATGTAAGGAATCACAGTGAAGTGAGGAAGTGGGGAAGTATAATTGCTCATTTCCCTATCTATCCAAACACCGAAAAAGGAAAATAAGAAAACCTCCATTTCCCTTTTTCATCTCTCTTTTACACAACCATTTTCTCACTTCCAGAGTGCTACAGTTAATTTTGTGGTCATGTAAATCTCATTTATAATAAGTTATAGCATAAAACCGTTAATTTTTTGGTCAAGTAAATCTCACTTGCATTCTAATTACAATCTATTTTTATTTTTCTTAATTAATTTTATTTTAATATTATTTTGCGGTCAACTTTGTGGTCAACTTTTCCACTTCCACTTTTCATTACCATCCAAACACCGGAAACGACAAAACATTTTCCAAACCACACTTCCCAACAATCATCCAAACACCAGAAAACTTACTACTCATTTCCCTTTTTCCTAAAGGAAATAAATCTTACTTCCTACTTCCTCACTTCACACCAATTCCTTAAATCCAAACAGACCCTAATTGGAAGTGGACAAAACTTGGACCAAGACAAATTTCAGAGAGTATTTGTTTTAATTATTAGTGGAATATTTAGAGGAGAGAATGCAGGAAGACAGAACCAGCTGCGGCCCGATCCAAAAAGAACTGGGCCCGCGGCCAAAACAAGGCGCGCGTGTGGGTATGGCTTCCACCCAAACGCGCGCGAAAACTCCAAATACCCTACAGGCACACCTTATCTCACAACTTTTTATATTTAAACCAGTGAGATTTTCACACTATATCCAATGTGGGACTAAAAATTTTCTACTCATTTGGTCTACTTTAGCTATTGAATTACACAACTTCTGACTTGAATATCTCATTCATTCGGAAACGAAATTGTACATGTGAATATACTACATCCATCCCCAATGAAAAGAGAATACAATCCAATCATAATCTGTGTCTTTCTAACAACGAATCACGTCGGAATTCAGCTCAAATATTTACCTGAGATCAATCACCCCAAAAAAAAAAAAAAAAAAAACATACACAATTTTCGGGGTCTTCTGTCTTCTACTGTAAAAATTAGGCAATAATGACTTCACTCTCTCATCATAAAAAAGAAAATAAAATTTAAAACAAAAGGAAGAAACAAAATAAACTACAGCAATTTTGGACTAGCTGGGTTTCAAATTGGAACTGGATGTGACACTTGATTTCTGTGGACTTGCTCTGCATGAAAAGATTCCATACGGTACTTCTTGCTATTATGGTTTATTACCTATACTGGTTTCTTATCGTTAGGGGTGGCCAACGGGACGAATCAGGTTGATTCGTCCCGTCTGGCCAACGAATTCATGACGAGACGGATTGGACCCGTCTCGTCACGAATCTAAACGAGACGAATCTAGAATCGGGGTAACGAATCGGGTCTCTGACCCGATTCGTTACCCGGATTCGCCGAGACGGGTTAGACCCGTCTCGCCTTTTATTATTATTTTATTTTTAAAAATTTCAAAATTTTCATGATAGGTAATTTTTTAACTTTTTGAGGGTTTAAAAAAATAAAAAAATAAAATAGGGGTCCGAAACTAATTTTCCCGTCTCACATATATAATAATATAGGACTTAAAAAAAAAAAAAGAAAGAAGAGGGGTCGGGAAAATTTTCCCCAAACCCGATTCGTCAATCACGGGACGAATCTGACCCGTCCCGTTTAAACGGGACGGGTCAACTCGGTTGACCCGCAACCCGCCCTGTGCGACTCAAATGGGTCGCACATGGCGGGGCGGGTCGAAACGGGTCGACCCGCCCCGCTGGCCATCCCTACTTATCGTATCCGGGTCATGGACTCAACTCGTTAGTTAGCATCCCTAAAGTGTGGGAGCCACCAAAGGTGGCGTTGAATTTGAAATACTCAACGTGCTTATTCTAGCTGTGCTGTCGCGCCCTGAGGAGTTTCTCGGTGGCGTTTGGATTCAAGAAAGAAAGTGGGTGAAAGTGAGGAAGTAAAAAATAAAATTTTTCTTTATAAAATAAGAATTTGTGTGTATTTTTTCAGTATTAATAATGTGAATGTAGAAGTGAAAAATTAATTACAAAGTTGACCATAAAATAATATTAAAATAAAAATTATTATGAAAAAAATTATACTGTAATTAGAATGCAAATAAGATTTAATGATCACAAAATTAACTTTTTTGAGCTACAACTTATTATAAATGAGATTTTACATGACCACAAATTAACTGTCGCACCTTGAAAGTGAGGAAATGATTGTGTAAAAGATGAAAGGGTTTTTCTTTTCTTTTTTCAGTGTATAGATGGATAACAGAAGTGAAAAATGAGACTTTCCACTTCTTCACTTCCGCCTACTTTCTTGAAAACGATGGCACGAATAAGTTCTCTTTTTTAGACAAATAAAAACAAGAAAAATGCTATTGATATGT